>JAJDFE020000044.1:45545-96428 GCA_021527465.2 Geoglossum glabrum | reverse complement strand
GCCGAAGTGCCTCCATCGTCTATAAGCCGTCACACTACTAGCTAAGCCCTAAGATCCACGCTACGGTCTTACAACTGCCCAATGGACCTACGAACAGGCTATACTACAAACTACTACTGTTCGTAGTATAGCCAGCAAGCCCAACTGCAGCTAGCATGGTTCGTGACAGTTTGTGGTGGGTATGAGAGTTCTCTTTTCTTATATATATAAACGCAAGGTCTCCTTCTACATCTTCTCTCCTCTTTAGCTTTGAATTGTCGAATAGAAGTAGTCCTACCTTGCTTTTAAAGCCCTGGAATCTATGTTTGTAATAATGGCTACCTTATTCTCTGATCTGGCTCCCATTGTTTTGACTCTTTCTACTATTGGCAATATCATCTGCTACCGGCAATATCGTCTGCTACCAGCAATGTCATTAGATCGGTATCTACTACTTTCAGAAGTTACCCTTCTGATGTATCGCTTTCATAACAACGTATTTGTCAATGGAGGTAGGAAGCTGTTTCCATTATTTGCTTGGCAGTTGTATATGATTGCAGATGTTGCTTGCTTATGGATCATGTTGTCTTTGTGGAGGTCTGATGTCGTTGTGCTGTCTGGCAGTTGGAAGTGGTTTTGGAAGTCTGATGTGGCTATGGGCCTCCTTTGTGGGAGCCTCATTGCTAGTGCCTTACAATTGTACTCAATATGATATACAGTCTCACAGGCAACTTCTATGGCACTGGCAATGCTGGGAACGGATTCAGATGCAGACAATCAAATAAGAATACGATGAATGACATCATTGGGCAGGAGTTGAGGCATTTAGAAGCTATTCTAGGAATTCGATATCCAGATATTGTGCGATGAGACTCAAATCACGAGTCTCGATCGTTTCGACACTGATAGTAACAATTCCCGTCCACACCCTAATTCACCAACACACATCCTCGAGGCATCCCAAGCGGGCACGGCCAAACCCCCTATCAGTTGCTTCTGTTATGGCAAATCCTATCATCGAAAATAGTCCCAACCAAACAATAACTTCGTCCGTGTTGCAGAAATACATCAAGACCACAGAAGTGTTCGTTGACCGGAGAGACCAAGCCTATGTCGAGGTTGGATCACTGGCTGTACGGATAACTCCAGCTCTCTGAAGGCTTGTAGTTGACGTAAAGACAAGGACCCCGCGGACTGTTATTTTGAGCGAGTTCATATCCTGCAGGACCGCTCACAGGATTGGCTCAACCCCAGGGTAAGACGCATTGACTACGCGGTCGGTTCTGTTGATTTCACCCGACCTGACAATTTGCAGTCTCTAGGATTCAAAGGCCAAAATGGCGTAGCGCCTCTGAGAGCTCTCCGGCTACTGTAAGCTCTCTTGGCCATAGGAAGAGACTTCTTTAGCTCACATGGTAGCATTGCAGCATATCCCCTCTAAATGTAGATATGAACTCCTACCTCCCAGTTCTATGGAAAAAAACTATGCAAGAACACCTAAAGCTCTTTGATCTCAAAGAGTCATATATGTTTGATGAGAAGTTGCAAGCGCCCTCAAGTTGGTTCAAAATATCACTTGGCGATGATCTCAAAGGTATTTCAGTTTTTGTCTGCCATTTCATTATAATCGCAACCATTCCGTGTGCTGATTTATGCGACTTAATTCAGGCTTCGCCATCAAGCCAGAAAAGTGGGACTCTGACCTGACTAATTTCAGCCTTACAATGGCGTTCTGTCCTTCAACAGGAGTGACATGTGACTTGCTTTACATGCTTCTTAAGAGTGAGTTGGAGCATATAGTGAAGCGTCTCGAAGCATTAAAACATATTGCCTGGCATCCATTGGTCCTTCCGATGATTCTAACGGAGCTTAGAACCGAGAATATTCCAGAGGACCTGACAAAAATCCGAGATGCGCTGTACCGCATAGAAAAAACAACGGGTACTCATAAAAACTACCAACGTCGACCTCACCATAACGAGCGGGGTTATTATGCTCGAGGCGGTGAGGTTTGGAGCCGCTCTGAGTTTGATCTTGCTCCGGGCGAGCTTACTTCCATCGCCTCAGACTGTGCCTTATTTGATTCAAAGTGCCAGATTAACGAACAGCTTCTAAATTGGATTGGGGAGATGAACGAGGAACTCTCAGTGGAAATTACCGATCCACAAATAGGCATCTCAGTCGAGCCAAAGACAATAATCGATGGGAAATTTGCGTTCATGAAAACTTCGTTGAAAAATAACCGGATTCGGAGTGCGTACCTGGGCAAAAGAGCTGGAGTACAAGTCCAGGCTGTGAGGATCCACCTCCTCTGGCTACAATCCGTTGCTGCTCATCTCGCAAAATCTCTCATTAGGGCTTTTGCTGACCTTGAATCTCTGGACGACAGTGCCTGAGCCTGATGTCGCAAAGAGACAATGCACTTAACTTCAGGACATCGTAAGCTGCAAAACGAGATAGCAGCGATATGCGGACTATTGCGTCGGTAACTCTTGCGTTTCTCCCAGCAACTTTCGCAGCTGTGAGTGTCCTCAATATTCCACTAAATGCTGACAGGCTAACACAGCAAAAACAACAGACGCTCTTCAGTACTGGGTTCTTTAATTTTCAGAAGCAAAACCATGTTGTTTCGGGGTGAATCTGGATCTATTGGGTTGTCGCATTGGGGCTTACCGTAGTTGTTTTTGCTGGTTGGTACTGGTGGGATCGGATTAGATTGAGAGAGGATGCTGAGTGGAAGCATGCAAGATCTGGATAGCGAGAATGGTGCATTGATAATTTGTGCGTAGGTACCACATCATCTAGTACGCACCGTAAGTCATAGAGTTCTTGGATGAAATTTTGTACATAACGCTCAGGTGTGATGTATCAACGCCTCTCCAGTGCAGGTTAGGTGACCAGTGATTACGCACACTGCGCCAGCTAGTACTGTGGGGGCGGATTCTGAGCCCGGGCAGTTAGCTAGGATTCTTGGCGCGGGTAGCTTACCTACCTCGCTGCCGCTCGTTTTCCTGTAGCATAGAGGCATACGAACGAGAGCATTGAGCACCCTGCCCACCGGCCCCGATATTCTCCACAGTATGTGGGCATACGAACGAGAGCATTGAGCACCCTACCCACCAGCCCCGATACTCTCCACAATACTTGATTGGCTTTTCGAAACCTCACTTTTCAATAGTCACATTGGCAGCGATGCCATTTTGTTGCATAAGTTCACCAGGCCCCCTTCCCTACTGCCGGCCTCTTCCAGCTTCTGCTGTAGCTACGACTCTGATGGTCCTCCGCCTCGACTGAGACCCGCATCGCCGACGTCAATATGGAATACCCAGTGAAAAGATATGAAGACGACTTCATGGTCGTGACAACTACTTTCACGCCTAAAAGCGACTGCTTCACTTCCTATTGGTATGGAAACGAAGTTCCCAGCCCAAACCTTTTTCAAGGATGGGACGATTTCTCCGCCAACTGCCGGCCTCATAGCACAAAGGATGCCATGGGCTTCGCCGCCCCGGCAACTTGTCCTATCGGCTTCTGGACAGCCACAACGCTCTCCGAGTATAATAGCCCAGGCCCGGTGGTTCCGACAACGATCTGCTGCTATTCGTACGACACTCCTATGTACTGTTGCAACTTGCAAGAGATCAAAGACTAACTAGGCGTGAAGCGGCTTCACCTACGTGACGGGCCTTGCTACTTGCGAATCATCCTACCCCAGTAGTATTGTGGTAGGAACAACAGCTTCTCGAGGGCCCCCATCTTGGGCCGGTAGCATCACCGTTGGACCAGGTCGTAAGTGGGCAAATCCAGTGCAATTCGTTGATACAGCCGCATTCTACTCGCGGTCCTCCCGCTATCATCAGCCCCCGGCAGCAACCGCCTCACCCACCACCCCGGCGCAAACACCCATTGCCGTGCCACAGCAGGGGGCTAGTCCTCAATCGCTCTCCTCTGGTGCTAAGGCTGGAATTGGCATTGGGGTAGCCGCTGGTCTATTCTTACTTCTTATGGTGCTTTGGTGGTTGCGGAGGACGTGTCACGGAAACGCCGATACCGGATCGGAAATCATTGCGTGTGGTCCCATCGGGGAAGTTGAGGAAACCGACCCGAAAACACCATCGATGCCTAACACCTCCTCCGCGAGTCCATTTACGCCCGACCATAGTACGGGGACGGCGGATCGAGCATCGTCCATATACAAGGCCCTTCCTTTAGGCCCTGGCGAGTTTCGGCTGGCGAGGCTCTTGCCCGATGTAGACAGCGAAGTTCCCAGCCGTGTTCATTGCGAACTAATCAAGAGCGTCATCCACGATGAAAAGGCAAGCCCTGTCGACTATGAAGCGTTGTCGTACGTCTGGGGTCAAGAACCCGATTCTCCTCCATCGCCGGCGTTGGTTGGCCACGTTATTGTGCCATACGGAGAATCTGGAGCCTTCCAGAGGCTGGGCGTGACTGAAAACCTGGAATTAGCCTTGAGACATTTGCGACCGCACGATGGCAGTAGCAGACTGATCTGGATAGACGCAATCTGCATCAACCAAAATCCAGATGACAACGAGAGGGAGGAGCAGATACCACTGATGGGGAGAATCTACAGCTGTGCGAGGAATGTAGTTGCCTGGTTGGGGACAAACGAAAGTGGCATCGGAAGGCTTGTCCAAAAAGCCGACCTCGCAAGTACTGGACTAACTGGAGCGCCATACGACTGGTACGCCGACGATCTCGGGCACTTTGTGAGTCGGATGATGCACGAACCGAATGGGGCGACGGAGTTCTTACTGAAATTCGCGGTCACAGCCCCGCCAGTCAGACCTCAGTGGAAACTGGAAGCCCGTTCCAAGTTCAACGCACTGCGGGAAGGAGAAGACGATGAGACTCTAGCGCGTATTGCGCGCCTGCCGTTCTGGTCACGGAGGTGGATTTTACAAGAAATGGCCCTGGGAGGATCCAGTCTGACCTTCCAAGCCGGCACGCAGACGTTTCCCTGGGGAACCTTGTTTAAGATAATGGAGATGCTCGACACGGAGCTCAGCCACCCAGATGACGATTTTCATGTTGCAATCGACGCATGCCCCGTGGATGATGAACATACGTACGCCAACACGCTAAGGAGGCGGATCTGGCCGGTTATGTCGCTCCACAGGCTCTTACGGCGAATCGGTCACGATCTACGCCTTCTTACTCTGGTCGAGGGCTTCAGGGGCTGGGACTGCAGCAACCCCGACGATCGACTAGATGCGCTGAAATCCCTGATATGTTCTACGGATGCAAATATGAACAGGCCTGGCAAACTTTTGTTGACTTACGAGACTAAATTCGGCAAAGCGGCCGGCTCTGTCGCTTTCGATCGCATGAAAAGCAGGTACAGAGGCGTAATTGCAGATTCCTATAATCCCGGGACCCTCGGCCAACCTTCGAGCCGGAAGGCAGTAGTTAGACCGCTCCGAGGCGACGCTGATGAAGGGAAGTGCCAGATCTGCCAAAAGGTTGTCGCTCTATCTGCTTCAGGCGTACATCTGACGGCATGCTTGAAAGAAAGTAAGGAACGAGATCTAGAGGTCTTCTGCCAAGCCATCGAGGCCTATGGACAGCTCGTCATCAGTTACGCATCGACATACGGGCGTCTCGACGGCCTCAACTGCCATACAGGGGACGCGTATCCAGCGCTGCCGTCGTGGATTCCCAACTTCCACTCGAAGAAACGCATGCACTCGCTAATCGAGCACCACGACCCTAATAAGTGGCTACATAACCCCTACCCGGTGTTCTACGCGTCGGGCACCTCTCAGCCCGTTGTGCGGCGCCACGATGCCCCGTTCTCAGGTACAGTGGAGATCGTAGGCCGCGTCTTTGACACGGTCCAGTTCACCACGGCGGCGCTCGGCGACGGGATGCCCGAGAGGATGATCCCCGTTCCCAGCCTGCGAGGCGCAGTACAGGGATGGGCCGACGAGGTGAGCCCCATCATCAGTACATTCGGGCCGGGCGCGTACGGCCGCGATTTCGAGACGGCGGTGCGCCTTACCGCCGTCGCCGGCCTGTCCACGGAGAGGGACCCGCACACCCCCGAACAAGCGACGACGCCACCGACGCTGCAGACGCGGAACGGCCAGGACATTTTCATCGCAATGGCTCTTCACTATCCGGGGCCTATGTTTCGTGCTGTGTGCGGACGGCGTCCTATGTCTACCAAGATGGGGCTTATCGGGCTGGGGCCGGCCGGCGTCAGGGCAGGAGACACGATTTGTCTTCTCTTTGGAGGCCAGACGCCGTATGTTGTCAGGCCCAACGACGATGGAACTTGGAAGTTTGTAGGCGAGTGCTATGTGCATGGAATCATGAACGGAGAGGTTATGGAGGAGTCGCACCGTCCCGAGCATTCTGGGGAGTCGTACCATGGCAGGTCGGTGGACTGCTCTCGGTTGCAATTGGATATTCGGCAGAGACGGTTCGTGTTTGTGTAATGCGGTATAAACTTGCGAAGCCACATAGCATGAATCCTCAGCAGTTGATAGTCAAGAAGAGGGTCTGGCGGCAGTACAATATTTTCTATACTAAGAGTAGGGCGGGATCTGACCGAATTGGAAGGCGGCGAAATGTGGCAGGTGCGAGCTTGCACCTACATTTTCTTGGACGCACCCGTGGCACTGTGTGCTCTATATTATTCCGGGCCGGTCACGCATCTAGTGCCTTTGACGTGCTCGCCCTGTGACGGATGTCCACAACACGCTTTCAACAATGGATGCGGGGATAAGATTACGAGCCAAGTTGCCAGCTAAGAATAATACTTGTACAATGTGATAAGTTTCCTTCTTCAGCTCGCCTCAAACTCCATAATTCGTTCACGGCTTACAGTAGCTTCTTTCTCCCAAGAATTCTCGCTCTCCGGACGACCCTTCCACTCAACAAAGTATTCGACCTTTCTGCGCAGCTCTCGCTTCTTGAGCAGTCGCACGCCCGAATGGTTCCCTTGATAGGTCGCCTCAAACTCTTTGACGAGCTCCGGGCTTATGTCCTTCCATTTCTCCCACGTATTGCCCTCGTGCGGAAATCCTCTCCACCTCACAAGGTACCAAGTCGTTTTGCCTCGTTTCCACTTGGCAAGCAGCGCTTCAGCCTCCCATATCCCTCTCTTGGCATCAATTGCAACTGGCTGGCTGTCACAAAGCGGCTGTATCACCGAGCTTTCTATGTGCCTTGGTGTAGTTGTCGGTATGCTTCTGTGAGCATCCTCGACCGAGTTGGCGGTTGCTGGTAGACTTGATGTGGAAGAAGGAAGAGCATCTCGAAGCTCCGGATCAACCAACTCCATCGGAATACTGGACAGATATGATGGAGGAGTGTCGGGACCGGACAGAATCCAGTCCTCCTGAGACTCAACAGAAGAAGAGATAGCATCTGCGATTGCTTCAAAGTTCCAAGGTTCAGAATCACCAAGGAGGCCGACGGTGGCAGCTTCTAATGGAGTTGTCCAGGGAGAACGGCAATCCTCTCCAGCCTGAGGAACTGCTTCGAGAATGTCGTCTGACAGAGACGAGATGCTATCTACTCCCTTTTAGTTCTAAACATACCAGGCTTAATAATCCCGTCAGCTTGTTCTCTCTAGGCTGTCATAGTAGCTACAGACTATGATTTTATCTCTGCTGCTGTCCTGATCACTTGTGCTTTCTGACACGAAAACATCATAACTAGAGCGACACATACTTCACATAATAGTCTAACGCCCAATTTCGATCCTTGAGAGTTTGCTGGACATATTTAGGTATCCCCTTTATGATATCATTCTCTTAAGCCGGAAAAATCTTTTTTTTAGATTGATGGGCAGACAGACAGGCATGCGAGCAAAAAAGAAAACCTTGCTACAGGGAGATATACAGCCCCGTCGTGCCGCAAGAACAAGGCCGGGGGGAGGGGGGGCAATAGTCTCCATTCTCACAGCGCGATTATTCTTATAGCAAGAGGGGTGGAGCCCCGTGTACTCATATTCTTACAACGCGAGATTCTTCCTCGACTGTACGCCAGTGAATATTCCTTAAAACCGTACTCGAGGGTCTCTGCCGGGAGGTGGTGGACAGACTTACCCCGACCCCCTAAGTACAGTACTAGCAACGAACCCCACACATATAGCTCTTTTTCCAACCGCCGCTATTGCTTATTGCAGAGTAGGCCATATTACATATAAGGCGGTATTTTATTTTATTTCATTTTTGCCCGGCGCCGGGAGATATATATATATATATTTAAAAAGAGAGAGCATGAGAGAGTAGGAACACTTACTTTTTCAACTCTTTGATTAAAAAAAAAACAGATTGAAAAAGGGTTTTTTTTTATATATACATAGTATGTATAAATATATATATATATGTATGTGTGTAGGTTATTCCTGGTGAAGTTGCAGGTTCTAGCAAAGTTAAGTTGCTGCTGTGGTATCAGGGCATTATCAAAGTGCGTACATCCCTAGAAAGGGAGGTGGTTTAGAAATCCGAAGAACAAAAAAAGAGTAGGATGAAGTTAGAGGGAAGTAGGTGGATGTTCTGTTATGTGAGGATAGAGTGAGATTAGTAATGAATTATATAGAGGAGCGCTACGCAAGGTCGGTATGGGTGATTTGAAGGGGGGGGGGAAGGAATGCGCGTGACTGCGCCCAAATACTCCGGTTATGTCCAAAATATGATCTAGCTCCTTATCCCATCCTGCCTCATCCGATACCCTGGCTCCTCTTGTGCCATCTCATGTACCATCTCGTGATGACCTGGTGCTGGTCCTCTCTCAAATCCCGTGGGTGACGTGGGTGGTTGGTAATGGTATGTGGTTTTGCTATTCAGTATTGGGCTCTGGGGAAGTGGCGCGGGGGGAGCAGCAACAACATATTGGATTATGGGGGCTGGAGCAACTGGAGCAGCCGTGGACTGGCGGCGGCGGAAGAAGTAGATGGTGGCGACAACAGCTACCAGGCTGAGTACAACGATAGGTACTGCAACTCCAATCGCGATCTTTGTGCCTTGGGAAATTCCTCCCTTACTCACGGGCGCCGGAGGCGGGGACGTTGTTGTTTGTGCGGTAGTGGTCGGGGAAATGGTAGCGGTCAGGGAAGTGAAACCCGCAAGTGTAGTGGCCACACTTTCTGGAAATAGTGTCACATCCGCCGCCTTGTATTTGACTAGGATCGCAGACGCTAGCACATCCGTCTGTGTAGCGATTGTGTTCTTCACGGAGCGGTATTCCTCGACCGGGGATATGGTACTAAAGTATGGTACGGTAAGGGATGGCGAGACGGTGCTTCCACAGCGATACTGCCAGGGACCGATACAGGTATAGCCACTAGAATTGAGTATTGCTTGTTAGGGACAGCGTCGTAGCTTCCGCTAGAACAATCACACCAACCTCGGACAACACCTATGTCCAAACTCCCCCGCCTTCAGCGTAACTTCGGCGGAAAGATACGTATATGTCGACTCAAGCGAACAGGCACTATAGTATCCCGACGGACAAATGGCCGGCGAAAAGTAATCCAGTGGTCTGGCCGATGATGGCCAACAGTTAGAGTCCCATCCATAAAATAGATAGTCTAATGAATCGGTGCTAGTGACGCTCGAGCAAGAGGCGGCTGGTGTGAAAACTGTAGTCAATGCGGTGGCCATGTTGAGCAAAGCTGGTTGTTGTTGATGAGGCACTGCTGGATTCTTTCTCTCTCGGAAACCCTGCTCAGAGCGAACACCAAAGGCCATTCCCTCCCTTTATCTCCCCGCAAAGGAGGCCTTTCCTCGCCCCCATGACTTTCATTGCTTTTATCGAAATGGTACCGCATAGATTGCCGAGCATGGCCCGAGGTCCACGCAGTCGGTTTCTTCGTTTCGGGCGAAAAACACAACGCCTCAAAACGCCACCACCCAGCTGAATCCCAATGAAAGTTGTCAGATTTGCGCTGCAAGAATATGGTCGGGGCAATCAATGGACTCTATTCTTGTAGTAAGAGCCTGAAATCGGGTGGGGCCGCGTGTTCATATCCTTATTACGCGAGACTGTATATATGATATTCCCCTGAGGACTGCGCTAACTAACTACTGGGGATGGGGTTTTTGCTCATTTAAAATTGTGGTACATGTACTTAGATGGATGAACAAGGGACTGAAACACGAAAACATGGGACGCTGGGACGTTGTCAGCGTCTCTTGCTGCAATGGTCAGTTAACACTTGCTTGGTGGTTTGGTTGCCCTGGTTAGTAAGCGAATGGAGCTTTTTCGAAGCTTTTCTCCCTGGGTTCAAACCGTCCCTCTCAATTCAATGGCAGCTTTGCGGCTCTCATCAGCCTCAGCACTACCCAACCCCGGGCCGTTCTTCTGCAGGCATCAAAGACTAGGCCCGGCGAATTCTCAGAAAGCCGGTCTTGGCAGAAAAAGTGGGCTAAAAGTCCGGTACACCGTCTCTGATGGCGGGGGTCGGAATTTCGACGCCAAGCTATCCCGCCATAGATCTACTCCTGTTCTAAGGGACAGTGAGGTGGATCTTGAGTCTGATAAACCTGAGAGACTATCTATCCGGAAGGTTCATGTCCTAGAGGCCGTTGAGCCGCCCGAAAACTTGATTCAAACCACGCCCGGCCTTCAGTTGAGGGGCGATGGTTTATGCCATGGGTCCAATAATTCAGATAAGCCGTTTGATCTAAGGACTGGTGGAAGGTCGTTTTATCCCAAAGCTGTCCCTTTTTTCAAGGTTGTAAGACCTTCAGAACTGCGGGGCAAGAAGTCTGCTGGCGGAAGCTCTTGCGTCGTGCCAGTAGAACTGGTCCGTGTACTTGACCTTTATGAAGAATTGAATGGCAACAAGGGAAAGGTAGCTTGGAACCTAAAGGCTGATCCAACGCATAATGTAACTCCACCGGTGGGAGCGGCGAGCCAAACTAGCGGTTATCATAGCCAAGGCTTATCCCGAAATCCTTACGGCAAAAGTGCAGTTCGAGGTCTGTCTCGGTCTAGGGGCGTTGGCCCGCGGATGGTGAGGGTCTCTGGTCGATCATTCTGCTCTGCACCAATGGTAGGGAAAAATATCCTAGAGCTTTGTTGTTCCCGTGGCTTATCTAATATAGCTTATGCGTCTTGATCCTGTCTATCGATCTCGCACAAACCCTGATGAAGCCTCGACAGAAGTAGCACGCCTAAAGCATGCAGTTGTTGATTCGGGCCTCGAACCTCTTGGTCAATCAGACGGTTTGCAGCGAGGGTTGAATGACCCAGGAAGACTAGCTATTCGTGATCGACTCCGACACTGGGAGGAAGAGCGAGGCTTTGTAAAACAACATTGCCTTCCCAACGAAGAAGAAGACTTAGGCCAGGAAGGCGAAGTTGCAAATATGCAAACTCGGCCGAGAGTGTCTAATCCTCTCATCGATGGCGTAGACAGCAGCGTGGGAGATAGCTTTACAGCTCCAAGTTTATTAGGGGATGACCTACACTTTGAGTTCGATCCTGCTCAGGCGGTCCTGAACTGTGGTGATCTCGTTGAGCTTTCGTACGCTTTCCATTCACCCCGGCAGAGTGTTGAATCTCAAATCTAATTGAATCTAGAATGTCCGGCCCCGGTTACGACTCTATTCTCGGTATACTCACTAGGCAGCTGGGGGATCAATTACAATTTTATACCATGAAGGGTAGGTGGGTTCACCGTCCCCGGAAAGAGGTCTATTTTCGTGTTCCCAATTTCGTCTCGCAAAAATTGGTTGAGCCCGTACTCCCTTATCTACCGTCTCAGCAACTGCCAGAGCATCTAGAAAACAGGCTGCAATTCTTCGATTCGAGCGTGCCGCGTGAGACAGGTGCTCCATTGATTGAGCGGATGAGAGCCTTCAGTAGCAGCTCGGAGCTGATCTATAGAGAAGCCTTTACGGTGTTGGACAATGCACACGACCTTCTAAGTGACAAAAAAGACACTTTGATCATGAGTCTAGCGGACATCGCCCGCCGCCTACTTACGTTGGCCGGACGCAGCTATGAGAAGCTTGACGAACTATCGCCTGCTGAATTGTATGCAGTGCATAGAACCTTGACTCGCTCGGAGACCGGATTTGCTATCCAACTCGGCGGGGTAGACGTTGCTCGATATTTCACAATCTACTCCAAAGCTCAGGTCGAGATGCTGGTGGATGTTAGGCAGTGGGTACGAACGTATCAGGAATCACTCAATACCCAGCACAGTGGCGATCATATCTCAACACAACTCTCGAAAGGCAATGGTGCTAGCGCGGCGGTAGTTCACGGATTTGTGCAGAAGGCTAGACGATTAATAAAAGCCAGCCGTGAAAGAAGGGAGCCACCGAGATTCGGCTGTATTGGGCCAAGCACTCCGAGCTTTTCAGATCATGGCGGCCTCCTCGAACCTACTCCAGTCGGGAAGTTCTCGAGATCCGAGAAGGATATTATTCGATTCATCGAAAGTTGGTGTTCCGGCGAGTTGGGATATTATAGCACCCTAAATTCATTGCCACCTGTGATCTTGCGTGCCACGGGTATGTATGATGGGACTGACCTAGGGTCAGCCACAGGATTCGCCTTCCTTCAGGAGATCGGGGTATACACACCGTGGGAACGGGTCTCCGTTTATCACAAGGGCCTTGCTTTGCCTGGTCATGGCGTATCACCCAAAGCAGACGACCACCTAAACAGAGTTAATAATATGAGGAAGTCGTTCCCCCTGGAGCTTATAGACTCAATGGAGACCCTACGAAGAGACTGGGGAGACATGGACGTGTACTGTATTGATGATGTTCAGGCCAAGGAAATTGATGATGGGATATCGTTAGAGAGGTTACCTGGATCGGCTTCCGAATACTGGGTTCATGTACATGTCGCAAATCCATCCGCTTTCATTGCCCCGGATCACTGGATAGCAAAAATGGCCCAGAAGTCTGCCGAAACCATCTACACTCCTGAGAGGACCTATCCGATGCTCCCTAGCTTCGTTGTTGATGGGAAGCTGAGCCTCGGGGTGAATAGTCCAGTTTTAACCTTTAGCGCTAAACTGAATAAGAGAGGGGAAATCATCACCTACAAGATCTCCCCCGGTATGATACGGAAAGTTACTCATCTCACCGCAGGCAAGGTTGACAGGGTCCTTGGGGTACAGAGAACAGAGCCCAAGGTTATCCGCGTTGGCAGAAAAACAAATGCCCACCATAGACCGGAGTTAGGCGACTCCGACATTACAGCGTCACAGAAAGCAGATTTTGAGATTTTCAAGATACTAGCTATGGCTAGGCGACAGAGACGCTTGAGTAACGGAGCGGTTTCGGTGGTAATGCCGGGAATCAACTGCTCAGTGTTCGGGAGTGTGTTTAGTGGACCTGCTCGGCCTCCTACTCGGGACCAGGCCCGGTTCTGGAAGGGAGATCCGGCAATCGAAATGACATCAAACTGGTTTGACCCAACAGGGAGAGGTTATCCAGCTATGGACGGGGATCGCATAGTTGAGGAGCTTATGATACTAGCATCGGAGGTGGCGGCGGGATGGTGCCACGCACGAAATATTCCCGTGCCATACGTGAGTTCTATTAGTACTCCGAGCTGCAAAGACCCCATAGAATTCCACCGGAAGGTTCTTTTGACGTCAGTGGGTCCCGGGGGCTACTATCCATATGACCTCGGTCTCGAATACCTAAGGCTCACGGCAGTGACGGTGTCTACAACGGGTGGACCATTGATCAGGAGCGGAGTAGAGAGATATGCCAGATGCACTAGCCCCCTACGTCGGTACTCTGATATGCTCTTGCATTGGCAGGTTGAAGCTGCCTTGCGATATGAGGTCCAACACGGACAATCATCGCTAGAAGGAAATCTACGTAACGACTACCTTCCTTTCTCTCGAACACAGGTGGACGAACTACTACCATGGCTTCAATGGCGCCGCAGACTAATGACCATGACCTCACGGAATGCGCAAAGGTTCTGGGCCGCACAGTTGCTTATGCGAGCAGTCTTTTACAGCGAAGCTGAGCTCCCTCGCACCTTTGAGATGCGTGTCGTGAAGACAGTCGGCTATAGGCGGAGCATTGAAGTTTTTGGTATTTTAATGCACCTGAATGTTCAGGTGTTTGCTATTGTGCCGGACTGGATGGAGAAGAGGGGTGTGACGATTGGAGAGAGGTATGAGGTGGAGATTACGGATATCGACGTTTTTCATACTGTTGTGAGGGTTAGTCCCCTGCGGCTCATTGATGACTAAACCAATGCCGGAACACTAGTTATCTTGCTGCTGGTTGAGAACAGGGGGGGTGGCATCGGACTCACTCGAAAAAAGAGAAACCGTATATCAGGAAGGGTTTTAGATTACGTGGTACATACGTTGCAGCGGTAGAGTTAGTTTAATTTTGGGCACTCTCCACACTGGCGAAGAGGCGGTTTCTTTATACCCTAGAAATCCTAGAGATGTGTGTACATTTGCTGGCGGTGTGGTGGGATAGGAAACTTGTATCATAGAAGAATCTGGCTGGCTAAGACTCCAAGGAAAGATAATAAGAAGCTGGATCTTGCCAAGACGCCGATGGTGGCCACACTACAACCTCTTCGGCATATTCTCCACCGCATCCTCCACGGCCTCCCCGACAATGCCCCTCAACCCCCTCAACAAATCGTCCCTTAGATCCTCCCAGTCCTCCAACCCCACACTAACCCTCAACAGGCTTCTATCAGCCCCCGGGTCGCTCAGCACCCTCCACTCAATCGAGCTCTCGACACCGCCTAAACTCGTCGCGTGATGGAAGAGTTGCAATTCACCCGGTAACGCCTTGGCGAGTTTCCCAGACTTCATATAGATAGCGAAGACGGGGCCGTAGCCGTTGGGCATTTGAAGGGAGAGCCAGGGGTGGGAAGAGGGGGCCTGGAGGGAGGCATGGGAGAGGTGAGAGATGACGCTCTGGATGAGGGCGGCTGCAGGAGCGCGGTTGGAGCATGAGGGGTTGAGTTGATCATGTAACCACGCTACTAGTTTCCCTGCACTGGCCGATTGCCTCTGAACACGCAACTCCAGGGTCCTCAGACTCCTAGTTCCCAACCACCCCTCCAAACTCCCCATCACGTTCCCCAAATAAACCCTCTCCTCAAACAGCCCCCTATACCAGTCTTCCTTCTGCACGGACAACACTCCACATAGCATATCGCTATGTCCACCCAAGTACTTCGTCCCACTATGTAGCACAATGTCTGTGCCCCATATAAATGGATCCTGTAGACCTGGTGGGCCAAACGTCGCGTCGACAATTAGGTAAGCACCGCGGGAGTGTGCTTTTTTGGCGTAGTACTCAATGGGGAGGGCTTCGCCAGTAGGGTTGAGTGGAGTTTCTAGGTGGATTACGTCGCCAGGGTGGAGGTCTTCGGCGGGGCAGTCCAGAGGGAGCTTCTGGAGAGAGGTGAGCTTGCCGAGAAGACCGATTACGCCATGGCAGCCATGGTAGCCCTCGCCGACGGAGATGCGTTTAGGGTTTAGGAAGACCTTTGAAGCGCTCGCTGTTAGTTCGCGGGACTTCTCACGGCGGGGTTACGAATTGAGAGAGGGTGAGTGGCTCACCAACGCAGAATGCAACGCCGCCAGTCCAGACGAATAGGTGAGCGTGTGGCCTTTCAATATCGCAGATAGGATAGCCTCTAATCTCGTCGATGTCGGCCCCGCAATCCGCGAATACTGATAGCTCCCAGACAGCCCATCAATCTAAGCAAGAGATCCATTAACCCTTCCCTGCATACAATTCGACACGCATCAAAAGAACTCACCTCACACCCCCAGTTCTCCCCTTCCTTCGCGTGCCTAAACGTCGTCGACACATGAAGCGGTGGCGCCACATCTGTGACCAAGCTGCACTGATCGTCGGCGTGCAGAGCTTGCGTTGCAGGCGCAAAGGCCTTGACAGGGTGCGTGGCGTTCTGCATTACAGTTCCGTTCTTGCTATCGCCATCGAGGTGGATGCCCTCGAGCAGTTCTGGAATTTGCTGCCATAGTGATTTGCACAATAATGTACTCGGGCATGTGCTTGTACTTGGGAGGGCGTTCGCGGTTTCAGTTGGGGTGGCGAGATCCGCCAGGAATGCATTTCGTCCAACTCCAAAAAGGAGATACTAGTCAAGTTTACTCGGAGATAATCTAAATCCTATTGAGCATTCCTGGCTTCCATTGAAAGAGGATTGCTTATCATGTGTGCGGAGGGCTGCTTCATACTGTCGAGGTAAATGAGCGAGTTCTCGAGAGCATTAAAGTACTACCACAGTCATGGAAAAGGATTTCCAACGACTACTCGTTGTGAATTAATCGAGAGCATGGAGCACAGGTGTAATGCAGTCATTGAGACAGATGGTTGGTGAATAAAGTATTAGAATTTAGTTCGTCGACGGAAACCTATGAAACTCACAATATCACTTCCCCCCAAATAAATCGTGGTAGCCTTCAGCCCCCCCCCTCCCCAATGGAAAACCCTGGTCTTCCCCCGTATAGTACAAGAGAGAAATTACAAAGGATCATGTCTGCCTAAAGAGCAGTGCGCTCTTTGCGCAGATGCCTGTGCCAAATGAATTTAAAAGAAGGAAGCGTGAAGAATGATTCAACACCAAATATTTTTTTCCCTTATAATCAAGGAGATTCGTAGGGGACCCTTCATAAAGCCTAACAGAAATCATAACTATGCACCTCGAGAAAGTATACGGCTATGCGCCACTAAATCATTGAAGGCCTCCTCTCACTACTAGTCGCGCTTTTCCTGCTCCCTCCAACCAATTCTGCAGCACTGCCCCGGTAATCGACTACGATCGGAGAGCTAGGCTCCACAACGTGGATTTGGTCGCTGGTTCGATACTTCTGCACGAATCCCACGCTGGTGGGCCTCCTCTGGCCACTTGTTGTGACGGTTCCAAGCATTTCAAGTGCCGGAGGGCTATATCCGTGATGGCTACCATATCTACTGCCGCCACCCTCAACCGTGCTAAGGTCGACGGGCGGTATCATGCTTGAAGTCGTAGAATCTTCGTCGACTGAGGATCTTCTGTCGCCTGTAGATGAATGTTCAGACCCAAAAGGAAGACGGGATGACGATGCAGTCGACGGATGCAGGCGATGTTGGCTTGGGCGATGTGGGTCATACAGCCGGTGGTGTGGTGCCTCTGGTGAGGAGGGAGGGTGCTGCATTGTACGAAGACGATCCGGTTCTGCACCCATCGAGAGGCCAGTACTTTTTCGCTTCGAGCTCCTCCGCGGCACTTCTGGGGCTCTCTGACCCCCCCCTGACCTCCTGGAGCTGGATTTCGATGCGATTCGACTAGGAAGTTCAATAGCATCACCGCTGTCAATGTGTGGTAGGGACGGTGGAAGCTCTGGGACGATACTATGCCTTCCACCCCCCTCTAGATCTGAGTATTCACTACTCGAGTCCTCATCGTCTGGCCTCCAAGGTCGTTTGCCAACTCTTCTTGTACCCACACCAGCGTCCTCATCATCACTAAAGTCACCGGCTCGTGCGCTAGCATTCCTTCTCGCATCACCCGATTCCTGCTCTCTAGTCCGTGGCTGAGGAGCGATTCGAGGGGGTGCCCTCGAACCCCTGACCACCTCGAAGCCTTTTCCCTTGTCCTTAGTCTTCCCGCCAAAGAAGCCCTTGAACCACCCAGCCGCAGATGCCACAGGGCCGGTCGGGTCAGCCGGACCCGTACCTAATCCTCGAGCTGGTCGATTCGATAATGCCCGCTTGTAATAGTAGTCCACTTCTCTAGTTGTATAATCTGTCGCCGACTGGCGGTGGCTCATCCCGCCGGGGTCAGATTGGTAATGCTGATAATCGAGATAGGACACATTAGGGGTACCACTCCCAGATGCCGAGTGACCAAGGGGTTCATCAGGTCCTCCAGAACCTTGACTCCATGTCCTAAACCCATCTCCTCCACTGGACCAGGACGCTCGGTTCCTCCCGCCAGGAGGATTGTCCATAAATCCCCCCACCGTGCCCCTTGCACCCAACGCACCCAAATTGGGCAGCGTTCCCTTCCTCGGCCTAGGTGGGCGATAATATGGAGCCTTCCCTTCCGGTTCCGGGCTGACACCAAGGGGGTAATTCCGTGTTCCCGTTGCACCAGGCGGGAATCCAAAGTTGCCTGGTGCCTCTGGGGTTGTTGGTGTATAAGCCGAACCGACGCTTCCGGCATGATGATGCCCAATTGGTCCCATCCCACTACTTGGCTCGAACCCCGCACTTGCCCCATCACTCGCACGCTTGCCGAGCAAAACAGCTGAGCTGCCTGACAAACTCCTCGGCCTTTCGCCAAGCTGGTCGGATTTCTGGTCCTCATTGACTCCCAGCACCTCTGTCTCTGCAATCGCTGCATTACGGGAGGTTTCAAATCTCCGATCCACTCTCTTAGAAAGTTGGCGCAAACCGAAAACCTAGAGTGAATGAGGGCGACGTCAGCAAAAGAACACTATACACCCGGAAATGGAAGTGCCCCTATCCTATTGCCAGAGGCGTTGTAGCACCCCTGAGTATATTCCGGTAACGGCATCTGGTCAAGGGTATGCAAAGGAGCTAAGTTGATTTCTCGGGCTCACCTTAACGAGTCCGGCTCTGGCAGTGGAATTATCCCCACTCCCGGAAATGGCGTTTCTTGCCGCAACCTCTGCTATTGTCTGGAGGGCATTGAGGAAGAACCCAAACACAAGGACAATTCCGTGCATCAATAGTATCGCGTAACCGATCCATCCTCGAGGTCCTTCGTTTACTCCAAGTGAGGGCACAAAAGCCACACTGAGAAGAGTTGCAAAAAGCCTGACGGCGGCGAAAAACGTGTGGTAAGCGTTCATCGAGGTTGCTGGCTGAAAGGGCCGGAAGGCATGAAGCGTAAGAATAAGAATAACTTCGCAAATAGCCAGGAGGACGATTTGAGCAATTCCTGATGGCTGCACAGCGCCGATTGCAATGCCCCGGACGAACGTCAGCATAAGAGGGATGAGCGAGAAAGACGGAGCGCCATCGGCATAGGTGTTATAGAACGACCCAAAAAGGAGCATTGTAGGAAGCTCGTCAAAGAGATGCCCGCGAGGCCGCTTATTAGTGACGACAATGAATAGCCAGACTGAGAAACCGATGAGAATAATAAGGAATAAAGCTGCAAGGCCCGTGGTATATGGCGGTGATTTAGCTGCCACGACGAATTGGAACATCAGAAATGTGACGGCTGGCAAACCAAAGTAGTTGTAAACGATTCGAAGGACATTTCCCACTGTGAATGGCATGTTTTTCCTGCGCAGGTCTTCCTCCTGAGTGTGCGAGAGCTCGCGAACCAACCATCGCAAGGCGAACCCAACTTGCACCAGTAAAACCACCAACGCGATGATTAGCAGAAGCCAGACCATCATACCCGGCCAAATATCTTTGTTCGCTGTTATACCTACCAGCTGACTCAATTCTTCAAGCCCATATGTCCCATTCTGCAGATAGATACCGTCAATCAGGCTTCGCGAACTATTTCCATGACTAATGAAACTTCTGTTGAACATCAGAATCGACCAGCTGGCTTTGCTAATAGCCGGCTGATAGTATCCCGGGTAATTCAAGGTGAGGGCTCCTGTAAGCACTACGAACTGGATGTACTGGAGGCAATCACCGAACCCCGGTGTCACAAGCCTCAGCAAATCGTCATCCCTCCCAAAGTTGGTTGTCCATCTAAATATATCCGTTGACCCCCATGGACTGAAGATCCCGGCATACATGGTCGCAGCGCCGACTAATATCAGAATAACAAGAGGTACGAATGTTAGCATACTTCCGATAGTCCTACCGAGGTCTGGGGTGATGGAAGCAGATATACACCCCAGAACAGTTGCTGCAGCATCTCCAGCGGTGATTCGAAACGTGGATTGGAACGTGGCGAAGGCATAGGGCGAGTTGAAGCTATGGACCACCGAAAAGGACCGCAGGCTTGACAAGTCATTCCTACAAGGACAAAGCCGCATTAGCAACACTACCGTATCCACCAGTACATGATTTGTGACATACGAATTGTTACTCCGAACAGGTCCAATTGGACAACTGCCACTGACAAGCTGTCTGCAGAAAAAAGCAAGATTATCATATGGTGTATAACTGAGCATATTCACTCTTGTTGACAGTGTAGTTGCGACATCAGTCCCCCATGCGGAATCCACATCCACGATCTTCCCCAGTGTGTTATTTGGGTCATTCCACATTGGGTCGGTGGGTGGAGGCAGTAGGGCCTGACCAGCAGAACCTGATACATTGCCGTAGACGGTTATGTTTAACGTATGGCTGCTACCTATGTTGCTGAAGTTGGCGTAGAAGTGTAGAGGGATGAACTGAAGTTTGGGAGGCTCAGACTCGATCGTGCTCTTATCGAGGCAGTTGTCGAACTTGATGAACACAGCAACAACCGGACCCGTGAGGAGTATGATGAGAAAGGCGATTAACGACAGTTGAGCGGTCACAGCGGGCAACGTAAACCATGGCCGCCGTCGAAATCGTGAATCACAGAGGCGACGATCCTCCCCCAGCCGTTGCCCGTCCCAGAACAGTGTTCCTGAAGGCTCCAACCACCATGCGCCTTTTGTTCCGCACGCCAATCCTCTACTAAATCCCCCGTCCAAAGCGTGCGAGGCCGAAACTCCAGACAACGGCGAGACGGACGATAGATCCATAGCACAAGGCTCTACCGCGCCTCTGTTGGGGAGGAACCCTCTCCGCCAAACAGACGACTCCCCCACTCCAGCGCGAGTGTGTCACGACAGACTTGACGAAAATTCCAGATGACGTCCAACGCCGAGTCCGTGTAGTACCAGACTTGTCTAGAAAGGCCTAAACGCACAGATTCGTACACGAGGTTGGAAGGCGCAGAACTGTCTGGTGGAGAAGCGGCTTTCGAAACCAGACTTTAGCGAGCCACAGATACATACCACATCAGCCAACACAGTCGTGACAACAGAGGGCAGGATTGGGGCGGAAGATGGGAGCAGCTAAGGATGCAAGTCACCCGGCGTGGAGGTGCGATGCCGATTCTAAAGAGCTGGTGTTGGATCGTTGTTTAGGTTTACAGGGCACGGACAACAGGGAACAACTCAGCCCCAGACACCGATGGCTTATAGCTCTGTATATATGGACGAAATATACAGTCTATCCCGGCAGCACAGGCACTACAGAGTACATATATGGGCCTCCCAGGCAAGCTCCTAAACGCTTAACGGCGCCACCACTTCACATTGTATCGTATGGACTATTTTAGGCTCAATCGCCAAACGCCCCGTCTATCCTGAACGGCGTGTGCCATGCGGTTTGAAACATATGCCACAACACTCATTCTAGAGTGAGGAACTAGGCACGTTCCCTTGCTCAAGGCCCGGACCAATGTCAGGCATTTCGGCACCCCACTATGACGCACGAAATCCGGAGTTCGGATTGCTTCTCCAAATAAACGCCCTTGGACACCGGCGCATCCAGCACCCGGGATCCTGAGATACGAATGTGGAAGAGGTGTACGTACAGGGGTAGTTGCATCGCAGATACAACCCAGTGAGGCGCGATTGGCAACCGAGGCAAGACGCCCAGTTCATTTTCTTACGAGTACTGCGCAATCCCTCCAGAGGAAGGATAGGAGTTGGACAGGGCTGCGCCACGTCTGGGCTGGAGAAAGCGTTTTGGTGGCTGGGCGAGAGATTAGCTATCAGAAACCCATTCACTTTGTGGGGAACCTGCTCCAACACGACATTCAATCCAGCCTCACGTATAGAGAATCCGTACCGACTAAGTAGAATAGAAATACCCTTTTCCCTGTGTGGCCATTCCACGTAAACTGGCTGTCATGGCATACAAACACCTTTCCTGTACCTAGAATGCAAATTCCCAGTACCTGGATAACGGCAGCAGACATGAAACGCGGGAGCACACGACACAACTGACAACGTAGGCGACACAACGGATTCTAGATACCTTTCATCCCCATGCCCCACGTCCCATGTAAGTAAGTACCTACGCCTTCACCCAAGCCGCATTGCTCCCAGAGTCAGCCAGTCCCGGTTCCTGATCGAAGCAGAATTCGCTACGTCGCTCAGTACATTCCAAGATGCCCGAGGGAGACGGGTCGCAAGCCGGCCCTCAAAAAGAGAGATCTGGGAAGCATCACTGGCAAAGTCTACGGGGGAAGATGTTCACCAATGACGAGAAGAAGGATGGAGGCAGAAAATTCAAGTTGAACGACGATGTGATGGACTTTCTGCAGCCGTCTACAAACAGAACAGCGCCTCGGCCACCAACTCACCATCCGACAGCGCAACTAAGTCATATCGATACATCAAGCGCAGGGCAATGGCCTCGGCTGGAAGAGCGAAATCAGCAGTCGAGACAATCCCCACGGGGAAGATCAACTAGCCCAAAACGCAGCAAGCACCTACATGTCAAATTTACAGACGCACAACCAGAAATCATCGGCGAAGGCGGAGAGGAGGCAGAGTCACCGCCTAGGGAGATATCACGAAGGCGTACCCAGTCCCTATCGCCGACTCAGCAACGCCCCGATAACCCGACCGATTTGCAAATGAGGATTCGGTCGAGCAAGGAGCTAGAGAGGAAACCTATGGGTAATGGGGGGACCCAAGCCCTAGGGGTCGCCAACAACAATGGAGCTCCACCGGTTCCCCCAAAGGGGGGGCCTTCCGGAACTGGGCCTACACCCATAGTTCCAGGTAGCACAAGGTATGCTGATGGGGAAGATAACTTCCAACCTAGGTTGCCTGCGCGAAGGTCGACCGGGTTTTCTCAGATACCTGGAGCCGCGCAAGGGGCAAGAGCTTTGACCGGGAGCCAGGAAGACTGGAGCTCCCCGAGCGGGCGCGGTATTGGATATGAAAGATCCGACACCGGAAATCCCCTGTCCTTCGCAGCGAGAGTTCAAGCGCGTATGAGAGAGGAGGGTAGGGCCTTGCACCATGGCGTAAGGAATCCGTCGCCGGAGAGGTCCAACGATACGCCTCCTGATAGCGATGAAATCTCCCAAAATACCAATCAGTACATCTCTCTATCAGGCCCAAGGGCCCGGCCTACGCCTTCTTTGGACGACCCGCCAAGGCCGACGCCCTCTCCACAATCTTTATCTCATCCCCACATTCCCTCTCAACTCTTGCCTGGCTACTCGACTCACTCTTCGCCATTGGGCACTGAAGATAGCATGCAGAGCGCATCCTTCGGATCTGGTGGCAAGCCCACACCACTCCCCACACGTCCCAACACGAGCTCCGCTGCAGACGACGCTCTTCGAGAGTTTTCCGACCGTGTTCAGCATCTTGGGTCCCTCTTTCACCTAGCTGCAGAATCCACCAAACCCACTGCCGAAACGTCTTTCGGCGAATGGATCAAAGCAGCAACTTGGTGGTTCCTCAAAGGGCGAGGTGAACTCGAAGCCGCTATTCGCAATCGCCCAACCGTTGCCGAAAACCAAGCCCAGCACCCATCTCAATTACAAAAGCCTCATCAAGCATATGTTAACCTAGCGAAAGCATGGTGGATCGTTAAGTACGTTGCCCCACAAAACTCGGAGGTGACAAGCTACGGCAATTCTGGGGTGGGCTCGTTGATAGGGGTGGTTAGGGGGCATGGTAACGAGAATCTGGCTAGCACGATGGAGATGCATCAATCCATAGTCGCGAACCTCCGCGCTCTGGCAATGTCCATGAAGAAGAACTATTTTTTGCCCCCCGACCAGGAGCAGGCGCCCCTTGCTGCAGGGATTGACACAAGTATCTGGATAAAATACCCTTCTTTCACGGCCGACGTCTGCGGCTTGCTTTCTGGCAGTATTAGCAAGTCCTTGTTGCTTCAAGCGCCGACACAAAGCCCAAGCCTCATAGACACCATGCCATTGTCCGACACCAAGCGAGATTTCTGTTATGGGCGAATGTTTGTTGATATCCTTCTGGCAGATGAGGGGAATGAGGCTCCCGACATCCGTCTTCCCTGCGTTTTATCGCTATTAAGAGACCGGACAGATTGGCAGTTGAAGACTTCCATTTCCAGCCAGAATGGCTTGGTGAATATTTGCGTTCAGCCCGGCAACAAGCCCTCATGGGATGATGTACGATGGAGAGCCCGGCAGAACGCCATGCTTGTGAAGCTACCAAGGGGATTTACCCTGAATATTTATTTCAAGGAAAAAGATTTCAAGAATTTCTGGGGAATTTATGAATATACCCAGAAAGTTGAGGGAAGCATGCAGCCAGCCCCTGACGAAGACCTACTTTTGGAGGATACCGTGAAATGTTTCCAGTATTCTGATTCGGAACCAAACTCTAAAGTCTTCCCCTCGCAGCCCATGAAGCGCTGCCGGGTGAGGCTTTTCGAGAAAAAAAGGACCTTGTCTGAGGGTACAGGTACTCGAAAGCAGCATCAAGGATACAGGTTTCTAGTCGTCACTAGCCCAAAGACTAAGACTTTGAGTAGTATAGACCGCGAGCTCGGCAGGCAGAGTGTTATCATGGTTTCTTTCTGTCTCGGTGACGAAGGTAGCCCTGCATTGCTGCTCAAGGTCAGGGAAAAGGAGAGGGATTGCTCGATGATCCTGACGTTTCATGAAGAGTCCGATCGTTCGCTCTTTTACACTTCACTGACCGGTGTCAACATTCAAACCAATGAAACCGTATATGCAGATATTCCACTCAAGGGTCTACACATCGGACAGCGTTCGCAAACAGACTCATTTTCGCAGTCCGCCAGAGATATTCTCGGCAAAATGGAATGGCAACGACTACGAGTTATCAACAAAGACCCCGATGACCCAGACCATGAACATGCAAAGACCATACTCTCGGAAAATTTAAGATTATGCGCAGACTCTAACTCCGGGTGTGTCACAGACCGTGTCAACATAGGTGAGCCGAGGCCTACCCTTATGTAGTTACCACATATAGGTAGCAGTTGCTAAAGCTTTCCGTTACCCCTAGGTCCCGGCCAGCTTCAATTAGGTTTGAATGTTGAGAGCCTTCTCGAGGCTAGGGTACTAAGACCAAATCAAGAAGACATTACCATTGCGATCACAGAAAACAAAACGCCAAAGGAAATGGTTCAGGCTTTAGAGGACCTTTTAGAAAAGATACAGAAATATGACACTATCCGTACTTACATATTCCGAGCTCTAAAAGGGAAGTTCCAACAAAAACCGGTCAAGCTCTGTAACTTAGCTAACAGGGGTGTTTTATCTAGACTTGCATGTTTTCCAAGCGGCAATCACCGGTTTCAATGTAGAGTTCGATGGGTGAGTACACTCTCGTCCTCAAAGCTAGAAGCTACAATACTTACCTATGGGATAAATAGTGTTGCGACATCCTTCGCCATCTCTCGGCGTCGGATGGTGGTACCGATTTACAAGAAATGGGAAGCAAATAGCGCACGTCTCCAGATCCTCAAGCAAGATCGCGTTGTCCAGCTCGTGGCTTTCTTTCAAGACTTTAGCCATGGCGACTGCATGAACTTCCATTTAAAGGGAACGGATGTCTTCGAATCGTTTAGCAAGTCAGGGAAGCATTATATTCGGATTGTGGATGCGAAGTTCGCGCTGCCGAAAGGAGAGGTCGTGGATAGTAAAGGGTTTGTATGTTTGGATATGCCAGACTACCCAGGGGAACACGACGATATCATGATCACGTTTGATCAAGCATCTGGTAAGGTTTCCTCTCCCATTTTTTGCCGAGAGCTCTTACCTCCTGGTCGGAAAAAAAGGGTACAAAACGCCAACTAACATGTGCGCCATTACTCTCACAGATAGGGATAGATTTAAAGACTCTCTCCCTGCGGACGCCTTACGACCCTCACGAGTGGGCACTCTACGAAGATGATACCTCATTTCCAATTCAACAATATATCACCAACTCTCTTCTGCTATACCCCCCCTTCATGTATCCCCCCAGGACGGAAGCACCCAGGTTTCCAAACTGGGTGTCCGGTCCGTCAAGTTGCATGCTCACATCCAAAGAGGGTTCTCTTTATGGAAAGATATGCGCGACGGCTGCATGGCTTTCTCTAGTTTCCATCACGTTATTGCAGTCCTTTTTGTTCCATCTCTTATCCGTTGGTTTCACGAATGGTCGGGTGTGGTTTTAGGCTTGTGTCGGTGTCCCTTTTAGGTAGTATTATGGAATGAAGAATTGCTGTTTTCCGGTGAGTGATTAAGAATGTTTCTGCGTCATGATTGGGTAAGCCTGCATAAAACCGGGCATAGTATTAATACCAAAAAAAAAAAAAAAGAAAGAGATCCCGAACAAAGAGTAGTAAGTAGTAATCCCCTTGCAAAGTCAAAAGGCCAGTACAGTAACATTTTCAAATCAAAAACAAAAATAAAATAAAATAAAAATACAAAAGACAAATGTGAAAGAATCCGTCCAACTATATAAAAAAAAAACTCTCTCTTCAAATTCATCGCAGGCGATTTTCATACGATATATGTTGTGTGCGTATCAGTGTATCAACCAAAGAGCAAAGAAACAATTGTAGATATATATATATGTGAAAGAAAGTTCCGGGCGCGAATCTGGAAGTGGGGGGAAACGGTGGGGGTGCGAGGCACACATCCACACACAGAATCCCGCCTCATCCCCCCATTTCATTCATTCCTCTCACACCCACCTCCCGCCTGGACAAGGCTAGCTATCCGCCTTGCACCGACACACAAGCCAGAAGGAAGCCTCGTCACCGTGGAGGCTAAAAGTAGAGGGGAAAAAAGAAAAAAAAAAAACCCCCCCCCCCGCTTTTGGGATGGGATGGGATGGGATGGGTGGTGGGACTTGTTAACCGCCCGGCTAAGAAGGAAAAAAAGGAAGGCCGCCCTGCGTTTGGCAATTAAATAAAAAATAAAATAAAAAAGGCCACATTTTCCACAACTGATTAAATTAAATAAACCCCCCCCCCCCCCGCATCATTATTCCCTTATAATTTACCTTTTTATTCTTATTTTTAAATTTTATCCATTCATTTCTTTATTTCTTTATTTCCTTCTTTTTTTTTTTTCCCCTTTAAAAAAAAAACCCTTCCCCACTCTCTAAATGAACCAACTACATGTAGAATAAAAAAAAAGTTTTTTGTACGGTAAAAAAAAAATAAAAATAAAAACAAAAAAAAGGTCACGGATGCCGAACGGGGCGGAAAACCCGCCACAACTTCCGCTGAGCGCTGGGTACACACACACGCCCGACTCTCTTACTCTCCCTTCTCCCCTCACCTCACCTCCCCTTCCCTCCCCCCGTGCAAGACAAAACCTCTGGAACTAAAACGCACTATTGTTCCTGGCTTTTCTGCAGTTTTGTTTTGGCTGTGCATACTTTGTGTTCTTGCTAGGTTTAGACTCCTTGCATGCTACGCACTAGATTGACGTTCCTAACGCTTCCCACCCCATCATCCCTCGCTGTCGGCTGGCGGTATTCCACCTCGGCGGATCCAGGTTCACAGGTTCCTCGACATTCCGGGGGCCCAAGGTTATTTGGGAGACGTTTTTTTGCACTACTAGCTTTTTTGCATCTTGGGTATTCTGGTTGGGTAGAGACCGCATAGACCGTTCTATTCATGAACTGGGCACTGTGTTAGTGGCGAGTGCAGCTGGATCAAAGCAGGCTAGTAGGTCCCCCTGGGCAGTTTCCTTAAAGATGACTCTTGTTTATCGTTATTCACCAGGACTGTTCAACACCTGTGCAGACCTTGATCCTGCGGCCTGGAAAAGCCTCTTCCTAGCACTTACCAAACACTCGAACAGATCGTTTGGGTGAATGAGGAGTGTTCTAAAGTAGGCCCATAGACATCAGGCAACATACGCCCTTCCAAGAGGCGTCGTCAAGAGTGTGCCGCGTCCTATATGGACCCGCCACCTCTGCCTCATTCATACCAACAATATCCACCTCCTCCACACATCGCCTCTGCACCAGCCCTTCGTAGGGATTTTGCATCCGGCGGCGGTGAAGCGGCTGTTCGCCAGCCCGCTAACGGGACGCAATACTCTAGGAACAACTCTCTGCCAAGCTTCACGCGGTCGAGAGACCATATACGGGAGGATCTGCGTCGGATCCGAGCCGAAAAACGAACTTGGGGCAGGCGGCACGGGGAGGACTGTCTGAGGAGGGGCCGTGGTGACGAAGATGCTATGAGTGGTATCCTACCGGACGCAGGACAATCAGAAACGTGGATGGAATTTCTGAGAGCAGGGCCTAATCACAAAGCTAACACTGGGGCTAACACTGGTTCACAGAGTCGTTCATCCAGTGCAGAGAGAAGAAAGGCGCATAACACAAGAAGAGAATTAGCTAGAGAAACAGCAAGGCGCCGGGCAACACTTGCCACGAGTGACTTGGGTCACGTAAGTACCATAAATGTGGAAGATTGTATCTCTGTCATTAACTTAAGAAGCAGCGTGGTGTACGGAGTACCGAAACCCGGTCGCCGGGTTTCTTTCCAGAGCAACGAAACATGGCTCCTCCTCCTCTAGTAACGAGACAAACCTCAGGCAGCGGCAGCAGCCGCCACCACGAACAAGGAAGTAGCAATAGAGAGATTGTGCTTCCGAGATGGCAGCCCGATAACGAAGTCTCCAGATGCCCCATTTGTCATGTGGTCTTTTCGTTTTGGTATAGGAAGCACCATTGCCGGTAAGCTCGACAGATTTTATCTATTTTACCAGGACTTTGCACGTGTATATCTCTCTCGCCACCCCCCCCCCCCCCCCCCGGGATCGCTTGGTGTCCATCTCAAGGCCCGCCATCCCCAGCATCACTTGGTTCTATATTTATTATATTGTTCATTTGTACACTTCTTTTGTCGGTGGTGGGCCATAACTATCTTCCGCTCTCACTCGTTCTTTTGGTTTACGCTTCGTCATTCACCCGGCATTGCTCAACAACGCCTATACAAGAGCGTCATATGGCAAAGAAACGATCGCCTTGGGTATCCCCTTAGCTGTATTACGCGCGATTCGCTGTCAAAGACGCGTACGTTGCATACCCTTCAGTCCTGCAGCAACTGGGGGGTTTTTTTTTTGCGCTTGCCATACTTTCCCCTAGGAGCCTCACTACTCCCGACGCATCTCTTGTCGTGTTATGTCGTCCGCTCGAGTCTTCCAATACCTGGCCCACTCACCTTACTAAGCTAGGAACTAACAACATTTTCTTCAAAGGAAGTGCGGACGAGTCGTTTGTGCCAACTGCTCGCCACATAGAATTACGATTCCAAGGCAGTTTATCGTCCATCCGCCGGGCGAAATTTCAGCGACCATGGACACGCCCCAAATCATCGATCTTACTGGGGACTCACCACCACGAGGACAGTCACAGCAGCTAGATCGCCAAATCGCCGCCGCTCATCATCCTGCTAATGAAACTGGGTCGAACCCGGCCCTGGGTGGTGGAGCAGAAGTTCGGATCTGCAACCCTTGTGTTCCTGATCCCAACAACGAACCTCCTCCTCAACAAGGTCGCCAGCAGAACCCTGGAAATGCCAGGCACTTACAGATTCTTACCTCGCCTGGCTTCAATCCTTTAGGTGGTAACGACGCCTTTAGGTCAAGTAGTTTGGATCACCCAAGCCGTCATGCTCCTCGCCACTCGTGGACTGGCGTACGCCCTGACCAGAACCCTCCTAGGTCCGCGTCCCACTACTATGGCCCAACACGCCACACTCCTAATGACCTAGCCTCTCTACCACCTTTCCAGAATCTAAGATTTGATGACGACGCGGCAGGCACTGCCAGAGCCAGGAGCACAACTCGTTCACGAAATCCTGGAGATCCCAGGTTAGCCGCTGGCCAGGGCAACTCTCACTCTGTAGCTCGTAACTTGGCAAATCCAATGGGAAACGGTTCCAGTGCATCGGTGGATCTTGGAGCATCATTGCGATTTTCTAGGTTTGCCCCAACAGATTCTACAGACGACAGAGACGTGACTGCAAATGTGAGCGCCCTTTCCGTCTTCTCAGTCCATATTCCCATATCACTCTTTCCTTAGTTAGCTTTTCTACTGAAATCTTGTCGAGCTCCACCAGTGAATCTACGTTATGTTCCGCAGGTTGCTCTTTTTTTCCCCGGCTGGGCCTTGATCTCTTTTGCACTGATTGATTGATCCCCTTACTAACCCTAATTTTAGTACGTTCCCTCTGGTATTACGTATACCGGTGACGGGCGGTATGAGCAGGCCACCTTCAACCCCCCATTGGGTCCCTCTTCCGGTGCAATCGCTTTGTACGGTCCACAAGCATCTTCATCTAGCGCTCCAACCCGTGGCCTCTACCACGGCCAGCCACGCAACCCCCGACTGGGGCCAGCTCCAGGCAACGCGTACCCGCAACGACAACACCATTCAATGTTAGATGTCGACGGCGCACCTTCCGCGCCTCCTCCTCCTCCCCCTCCCCCTCCCCGATCTAATCTCCGGGAGGAGGACTACTGCCCGATATGCCAGGCTATCCTCCCACTGGCCCGCCCTGACGGCAATGAAGGAGCTCGCGAAGCCCATATCGAAAACTGCATCCAGATATCCTTCTACGGAAGCCACCCCTCCATTTCGATGACGAACGTTCAGCAGCAACCTATCCCTAGAGGCGCGCCCCGCACGCAGGCACCCGCTTCCAACTCATCGCCTGCTGGGGGAAGCGGTCTTCGTCCTCGACGCGGCACTGTGGGCCGTATGGTAACGTTCTTGGCAACGGAGAAGGATTGCGTTGGTGAGGATGGAGAGGGTGTCGCGGAGTGTGTCATATGCTTTGAAGATATTGAGGTTGGAGCAGAGATGGCGAGGTTAGAGTGTCTTTGCAAGTTTCACAAGGTATGTCTTCAGACATGTTGAGATGAGCTCTTTGGTACTGGTGCTAACACTGATTCTTTAGGTCTGCGTGCAGAAGTGGTGGGACACTAAAGGGCGAGGAGCATGCCCGGTTCACCAGGACAATGGCTTTTAGTTGGCCGCTTTTTGTTCGGTTATACATAGCGGTGAGGACTCTCGATGGGTTCGAATAGCCACGATTAATGTAAAGCCGACAACACCGAGTGCAGAAGTGGATGGTATCACTGTTTTGAAGGGGGGGCCTAGCACACCTTGAACCCTGTTCCCTTACTTCATAGATTAAGAACTCCCCTCCCTCCCCCTCCTTCGGATAACACGCCTCTCCCTCTTCTCCACTTGTCTTTAAAATGCGCCCTCTTTCCCAGGGTTGGTCAGGTCAGGTGGCCGGTTACAAGTATGCAAGCAAGCATGAAATTGAAAAATTTAGTGAATTCTCTTGGACTAGTTGGGTATTCATTTGTTGGGTGGGTTAACTTTGGGTGTCGCGATGTGACTCTGGTTTGATAGGGTGAGAGGGGGGATAGATAAACTACGACTTGAGGCACGAGGGTTGGTTGTGCGAAATATACTTGCAAACTGTGAGAGCTATACGCATAGTGGCAGCCATAATAAGAAAGCCTCTCACCATACAAAGACACCCCATCCACTCATCCCTCACCATCCAGCTAATCAATCTCCAACTCCTGATACTTCCCCCCCGGCGCCCATCTCTCCACCGCCTCTTCTACCCTCTCCATAAACGCCAACACTCTTTCCTCCTGCAACCTTTGCCCAACAACCTGCACGCCAACGGGCAATCCATGCATTTTATCAGCGTCATAGTGTACGTATGCGCCCCGGGCTACGCCGTTCAAGTCGCCGAGGCGGAAGGTCGGGGGAAGGGCATCTTGGGAGCGATCGACATGGGTTATGGGGAGGACGCCAGCCGTGTAGTCAAGCTAGAAAGGGAAGGGGGGGAGGATGAAAGTTAGTTGGTGGTTTTTCTCGTTTTCCATAGAGGGAGGAGGGGTAATTACTAGGTTAAAGAGGAAGGTATAGCCACAGCTGCTAACAGCCTCCTTCATCCCATCATGCGGCACCGCAGGCGTCGCATTTGGCACCGTAATCAGGAAATCAATCCTCGCCTCGCGCTCCCACCACTCGTGCCACTTCGCCTTATATGCCTCTCTCTTCGCAATCAACCCTTGGTACTCATACACGCTCTTCTCACGCCAGTCCTTTAGCAGCCCCGCCCAGACCTCATCCCTCCTTATGTACCGTACATAGAGATAGTAGAGGTACTTTAAGGGCCGTGGGATCTTAGCATAGAAGGACATTTCGGCCGCGCCGGGGTCGTTGCGTTCATAGGGGCGCAGGAAGGAGGTCACAGTTTTGCAGCCATCGGCGAGGAGGAGTTGGGAGGCGAGGTGGAGGGCTTCGAGGGGGGGCGAAGGAGGGGTTAGAGGGATTATGTCATGTCCGGAGGATTGGAGGGCTGTGACTACGATTTGAAGGGCGCGAGCGCAGGCGGGGGAGGGGGTTATGACCCCTAGGGCGGTTGGCTTTGAGGACTTTGGAGAACTCTAGGACGTGGGGCATACCATCATCTCTCATAACCCCTATACGTAACCTCTTCTTCTCCCTCGCGTCCCTTATACGGTCCTCCCTCCACTCCAGCGGATGAACCGTATGGTCATACTTCCACGGGTTCATGCCCAACAGGCTCTTCGTAAAGTACGTAAGATCTCCCATTGTCCTAGCCATAGGGCTCAAGACACTAGGAATCCCGTCTTGTCCTGGCATGCTAGTAGTTCCGCCAATCTTTGGCCATCGGCCAATTGAGCAACGTAAGGAGTAGATGCCCGAGAAGTGCGCGGGGACACGGACGGAACCTGCGACGTCGGAGCCAATACCAATGCGGCTGCCGCCGAGAGCAAGGAGTGCTGCCTCCCCGCCTGTAGATCCTCCGGGGGAGTACTTGGGGTTGTGAGGGTTAGTGCAGCGACCCCATACCTATTTATTTGCCCGTTACTATGAGGTTGAGGTTTAATATTAGGAAAATTGCCACTTACGTCGTTGTTGGATTCGAAGGACAGGAGGGTGGTGGGGACGTTGGTCTTGACATATGGAATGGCTCCTAGAGTGTAGACTTAGCATCCACCCATAGAAAAGTAAATAAAAGGCAACGGTACCAGCGTCCTTTAATAATCTGACCATGCTTCCGTCTTTTGAATGCAATTTCCCGGTGTTACACGAGTAGCCAACACTCGAGTCGAAGCCACTAACATCTATTGTATCCTTGAGAGAAATAGGGATTCCAGCGAGGGGACCTACATTGCACAAACGTCAGCAAGTTCCAGGAATACTTGGAGATGTATTTCTCAGTAGTAGTAGTCACCGCATGAATAGCAGTTAGGCAGTTGTTAGGTATACCCTGCAAATTTACTTCGCTTTCAGCCCAGCCCTCCGCCTCAGCGATCATAATCTCTGTCAAGCAGTTTGTCTTTTCATGTGCCTTGACGGCAACCTTGCCGTATGCGCGGAGGATATCAATTGGCTGAAAGACGTTATTGTGAACGTCTCGCACAAGCTCCTCGACTGATTTGCCATGGATGTCCCTATCCTGCACCGAAAGGGGCTTAAGGTAGGTAGCAGGCAGAGTGGCTATCCGCAAGTCTCGCTCACGCTGCTTCCGCTTGCTGGTACCACCCTATTAGCCCGGGTTCTTCTCCGCTGGCTCGGACTCATGTATACCAGTCCCGCCGATGCTGTAGGTAGTCAAGTAGAAACACCATTTTGCAATCCTCGTCGTGGTCTGTCTGGTGGTGGAGATTAGAGACGGGACGCAACTCTCTATGAAGTATACTGTAGTGTCGACGTGAGGGTCACAAGGCGGATTCGATAACCCGCTGATAAGCGTACCACGATTCCAAGAACAACTGACATCCGACGTGCTTCCAAAGAGTGACAAGGTACCCTACTCTGTCTAGGTTGTCTAGTTACTCTGTCTAGTTACTCTGTCTAGTTGCGTACTGCACGGTGTATGTGTATGTACTCCGAACAGAGCACAATAGGACTTGCGCTTATAATATGTAGCCGCTTCCGTCAGTGTCGATGAAATTCAACATCCATCACCCGCTTCCCTGCATCCTAGATACCGATTTGTTTCTACCATGTAGAATATTGTACTCTGTAATTAAAACGAGTCTAATTGCAGATGGCAGAGGATGATCAAAATCCTCACCGCAGCCAGGATATCTCCGGGCGCATCACTCGACAATCCACTCCAGCTCATCGTTGCGCTATGCATCTAGTTCTTCAGACACCATGCCCGCCGGTAAGGCAGCAGTAACCGCCTCACCTTGCTTGATTCTCGATTTAGAAGGTATCGTTGTTTGGCCCGCTTGGGCAGATCTCCAGTTTCGAAACCGGTGGACCCGCTGCTCTGGTGGCTAGAGTTCTGGTACCGAAAGGACTGAAACGGAACGCAACTGGGCTTCGACGAATAGCGCATCACTCTAGAACACCTCTCTGAATAGGAACCTACTCAAGCTGGAATGGAACGGCTGGAGTTTCCGGTGCGACTTGGACCTGGCGCGATGAGGCCGTTGAGTGGCTCGTTGAAATAGCCGCTCGGAGTGGCTTGTCCACATAGCGTCTACTGCACAACCGCCAAGGACTGAAATTCTTCAGTGGTGGGGCAAGCCGCCAAGTACCCTTGTACCTCGAGAATTGGATCAGTGGCATCACAGCTCCGATTGGCAACCCCACTCGCATGATGAGACCGCTAAAGATTCGTCAATTTTTAGCATGGAGCTTTCTGTTTACGAAAAACATGTGGTGGTGATGGATCGAAAGTACTTAAGACCCAGCATGGTCAACTACTATTCTTCTCCTCTTCACCATCAGTGTCTCGATTCAAACAGTCTTTGACGAATTTCCTAAGGGTCTTTTCTTTTTTCCTTTTCCTCTGGCATTTCCTTACTTTCCTTTTGAAGGGCGAGAATACCAACTAGTGTTTCCCGGACTATCCATTCCTTCTCTCTGCTGCGCAGTGTTCAAACAGTTCGGGTCTTCGATCTCTTCTAATCCCTATCACAGCTGTCTACCAGCGTTCTCTTGGCCCGCTCGTCCTACTAGGATATACGCCAACCCAGCTCCGCTACACTTCAGCCTCCCTACAATTCCTAAAGGCCCTTCTTTTCTCAGGAGAGATTAGCTTCATCAACTAGCTATCGCCAATATGCCCGCTCCTAAGCTCGGCGCCCTTGGCATGGCCTTTGTTGTCACCCGAGGCCTGCAGATTGCTTGCCTCATTGCCATCATCGGTATGACCGCTAATTTCATTGCCGGAATGGTGTCGAAGAACGTCACACCTCCCGACGTTCTCGTTGGCACTATCAGTGTAGTATGTATATTCCCGCCCTCAAAATCTTCCCTGGGTTGCAAACTTACTGGAGCAGACGTGCATTGCAACAATCTACTGCTTTATCACGTACATCCTATACCATGACAACATCTTGCCTTTCCTGGTCAATACTGGTATTGACGGCCTCCTCCTTATCGCTGTTATTGTTGTAGCGGTCACGGTCGGCAAGCCCCTCTCCTACCTCAATTGCACAGCCATTGGTAGTACACCCGCCATCGACGAAACCCCCTACGAATTCACCGCCTCTCTCGGATCCAATCTGAACAAAGTGGCAATCAGCGATGCACTAGGTCACAATATATGGATGGGTACCGCTAAGAGCACCTGCCTAGAGATGAAGTCGATCTGGGGATTGAGCATTGCCCTTTGGTTCGTTTTCATCCCACCTTCTTAGCGAAATATAGACAGAAACTGACTTTCGATAGCATTTTTTTCGCCTTCTCGGCTCTCTGCAGTGCTCTCCTCTGGCGCCGCACCAAAAACCCTCCCAAGGATGCCGGCGGTGCTTAAAGCAGCCTTGCCAGCGCATGTTACGAAGGCGAACACCGAGCCTCAGGCGACAGACTCCAAACATGACTCTAACCGTTGGGAGTCGTAATACCATTTCCTGTTAAATAGAGATAGGCTGAGGGTAGGAGTGGCGCGGCACTTGCGGACGCTTAATGTACTTTGTCTTGGCTGCGTTTTCTCAAATTTCTCCAAACATTGGCGCAACCTGCTATGTAGATCTGGGTTGGCTTCTTGGTTTTTGCGTCTTCGCTGCTTTTTTTTCCCCAGGATGCCAAGTAATTCTACCATCGAATTAAAGTCGTAACCCAACAATGATTCTGTATACGGTCCCTAAGCCCAGGATAGTGAGAAGGGAAAGGATCAATCGTTGGCCGTGGGTGTTTCAGCAAGAAGCGGCAGATATTAAATGATGTGGGAATAGAACTCCCGGCTTAAAATCCTCCATTCGGCCAGTGCTTTGAACGAAGGGCCCGGGGAAGAATTAGGCTAATTTCCCTCTTTGCAAAAGGTCTCCAGGGAGAGTGGGATAGTTACCGGTGTGTGCTAAGAGAACTTCGGTTTCTCTGTGACGCGGAGTAGGATAGATTCGTGAAATGCGAGGTGCCGAGCCAGTGCTTATTTGCATATTTAGAGTACTCTGTAATGTACACTGTGGGTTGTCATGCACCTCTGACGCCTCTGATATCGGACTGGTGCTGAGTCCCCACAAGACCCATGCACCGATTCGCGAATCTGCCACACACTCTCTCTTGATGGTCCGGAGTAAAAAAATGGCCAACGCAGAATATCTGTCAAATACGCAGATCGTCCACACATACGTTGGCTTATCTATCCGCCATTCCTCTTGGAGCACCGGCAGCCGCGTCGGCCCGCCGCTCCCATCCATCAACCCGATCGGCCTCAACATCGCTGGTGCTCAACCCGACATCCAGAATTCCAAATCCAGCATACAGGGATCGTGTGCAGGGCCAAACCCCGTTCTCTCTGCCCAGCGGACCCCATATATCCCACGTCGCGCACATGTGGTGTTACACGCGCACGCCCGGTATTTGTCATTCTGCACATTCCACCCGTCACCTGTCACAACCAGGTTGATAGCTGAACGACAAAACCTTGTGGAGATGCCCCACCAATCTCCACTTTTGAACCCCGCCAACCTAGACGGCCTGTCAGACTCAATGCGGGCTAATTATGTATATGCCCTTATCTCGTATTAAACGGTGACCAGACCGACTTCCCCCTCGGGCTTCTGGGGTTGCCTAGATGAGCATCACGTCATTATTTGTAACACTAGTAAAACTTCAAGCGGGGCCCAATCAAGCTAACAAATTAAGGCTTACCTTGCCTTCCTCCGAGCACAGCGGGGCTTCCCTTTGTGTATATATATATATAGGGAGCTACGCGGGGAGGAAAGATCCGCCAAGTTTAGAGTTCACCATCTCTCAGCAGCGAATCTTCACACATCCAATCTACCCACTCAATTCCACAACAGAAGCATCCTCAACAATGGTGGTAACCTACAGAGCAAAGTGCCACTGCGGCAATACAGAATGGACCGTCGACTCCGACAAGACCCCCGAGCACGTCCTGTGCCACTGCAACGCGTGCAAACTGCTCAGTGGCGGCGCCTACACCCTGAACATGGTCGTCCCTCAGGTAAACCACCTAAAAAAAAAACCCCTCAAAAAGCCCCTTCAACTACTCATAAGATACTGAACGCTAACCCCCTTCCCCCGGGATAAAATATACAGTCGAGCCTCAACGTCACGAAAGGTAAAGACGACCTTAAAGTCTACACCTACAAAGGCGACTCCGGTATCTAACCCCCCCTCCCAAGCCCGCCCCAAACACACCCACTAAACGTTATCACAATAGGCAATCCCGTCGACTGTTACTATTGCCCAAATTGTACCTCGCACATCTACCACAACCAAACCGTCAATAAAGACAATCTCGTAGTACGCACCATCTTCTTCGAGGGAGGCAAGGACTTCAAACCCCTTACCGAAGTATACGTCAAGGATCGCCTGCCGTGGGTTCCTGGGGTCGCAGGTACACCCGAGACCGCGCCACCCTCTTAGCTAGAGAGGGGAGAGAAACTTGGCCCTTGGGGTTGGCATTAGTTACTCACTTTGAGAAAAAGAGGGCCAGTACTAAAAGTCATTATCATTAGAGGGAAACGAGAAACATTTGAATAAATGTTTTCGTAGTTTGAGATAATGATATATTCTTTTGCCTCGCGCACATCCCAACACCGCCGACCAATTAGGGCCTCTCCTAGCGAGGGAAGAGGTCTATTGATACAATCAATTTGACAACAGCGCCAAGAATAAAGTAATCAATACAGACAAGAAAGGGAATTTCTCTTTTCAAAGTAGGCATACAGCAACGCAGACTAGCGTTCTAGAGGAAGAAAAAAGGGAGAAACTCTTAAGTCTCGGATTCGTTCCCCAATACCACCTCTGGCTTCCGGCCATAGACAATCGTGCTAAGATTCATCACCGAAGGGTTACTATTTTATACCGTGGGTGCAGAGAGTTACAAGCACTGAACTTACACCTCGTGGTAGGCATGGATATTGTCATCCTTGAGAGCCTCTTCCATTTCCCGCAGAAATTCCTTCACTTGCGGGACTGTCCACTGAAATTAGGATAAGGGTATTTAGCCAGGTGATGAAGCGGAAGGGGCCTTGTAGTGCGTACCTTCAGCGCTCTGGTCAGTAGGGCAATGCACCACCCCTCCATGCTTATCTCCCAATGCATTTTGTTCAGTCTCCCAATTGCCCTGAGTTTCCTTCCCTGGCCCCAACACCCAATGGGCCATTTGAACGTATTCTCTACCACGCCCACAAAGCCATTTGTTTCGATAAGTTCTTTTATTTGATTTGCAGTGCCTAGGGATTTCCCATATGTTTCGCTGGCTTCGAGTAGTGTTTTCCCCCACCGATCAAAGATATGGTTAGGTGGGAGGGATCCGTCATCCGACTTGAGCTCGATGCTCATTTCAGCGTGCTCAATAAACGCACCAGGTCTGAGGGCTCTGTGGTTTATTAGATGGCTCCGTCGCTCTTCCGAGGAATCTAGCGCGGCCATACACGTATACCTCTGAATAGAGCCTAGACCAATCCTCTACACTGCCGTACAACCCTCGTAAGAAAATCAGGTCGAAGCTGTCCTCAGAGTAAGACCATGGTTCGCAGAAGTTAAGAATCTCGAATCTGAGGTTCGATGGGATAAAGACGTCCTGGATTGGTGACAAATCTGTGCCAACAACTGCTGCACCTCGGTGTTTCGTTGCAAAGCTGCTGCTCGTACGTCAACCTGGTGTACCGTAGGGACAGCTGGATGGAGTTGCAGGTATACATTGCCCAACACCCGGCGCCAGTGCCAACGTCGAGAACTCTCTGGATTCAATTGAAGACGCTTTAGCCCTTGCTATATCGATATAGGCTATTAAGCTAGAACAAAGCGATCGGCAGACGGACATGGGGAGTACCAAATGGAGCAAGGCAGAGCTCATTATCGAGGGTTAAGAGATACAGGTCGTGGCTTTTCGTCATAGTTAGAGAGAGCTTATTGAACTCCACAATTGTTGCCAGACTTACGTGATTCTCTCCGCCTCGATCTGTCTTTGGTCGTTTGGCCCCCTTTCCGTTACCTACATCAGAGGTGTGCCCTGATACCAAAAGGAGTAGAATGATAAGGTACCAGTACTCCCCAGCGTGAAATGCATGATATCTTCTACCATTCTCAAACTGGAAGTCGTAGGTCTCCGGCCCCAATGAGCTCGTAGGGCTTTCCCTGTTAGTACTAGTGTCAGGAGGATATAATCTGGGATATTGAAGCGGTGGTAACCCCTTACGAGTCCTCCTCGTATGCAGAGTCGGGGTGTATTCCATTTGACAGATCTTCCGCGGGAAACACCTTGAACCAGGTTAGTGGGGCTATTGCGAGTAAACAGTGAAGCTAGTAGCAGACATTTGGATCATCCATCACGCTTGAGTCGTCCATTACGTTTAGGCCGTACACCGCATTTAGGTTGCCAATTGAATTGAGTTGGTGTCTCTAATCTAAAAAAAAATACGTAGGAGAGTAGGCTTTACCAGAGCTTGAGCTAGCAGCCGTTGAGACCCGTCGAGACGCTAGTAAGGCACATGACACCCCACAGCTACGGCTGCCTAAACACATCCTACTTGCCCGCCGTCGTCCGAAGTCTAATTAAGATCGTAGGCTCGTTAACAGGCTTCAGGACGAGTGTGTAGCGCCTCAATTAGCCCGTCAGCTAGCATACATATATCTTATAAGCACGTTGCCCAGCGTCACAATATCTCGAGCAATTGGTATCGCTCGTCTATAGTGTTCTGGACCTTCCGTGGCGGCGAAACAGGCCCGGGTAACACAATAAAGTTTGGCGGATTCGTTCTGGAGGAGCTATCCAGAGGACCTAGCGTGAAAGTGTAGCTGATGTAGCCATGGCCTCTTTTGGAGTATCACTGTGTGCGATGTACTCCCCCGGTAGTAGGAGGCAACGAGAGATCACCTCTAGCTCGCGTGTGTAACGCAACCATAAACTAACGGCTAGAAGTTCTCTCCCAAGCACAGTCGCTATAAGGACAGCCCATTTGAGGTGGGGATTTTGATTCCGTTGTAGTTGTGATGAGTGGGTAGCGAAAGCCTCGCTTTGCGATAATCCAATTTTGCACTGTAGACTCGTATTGAATCGTGAGGGCCTTCAAACATTAGACTCGTGTAGCGGTGCCAATCCGTCGCTATACCCAAAAGGAAGATGCAGCTCAGCGAGACTTTTCGGAGCGGGTTGAGCACCAGATACCTAGGGGTGGAGGAGAAAATAATGTTAGGGCTTCCACAGATTAGGGGACGAGACACCACAACGAACAAACGAGTCGACCGCGAGCCACCCAGGTTCCGCGTGGCATAAAAAGCGAACCATGGTGATTGAAGCTCCATCTCGCTCTATCCCACAAAACGGCCAACAGCAGTCCACGGTTACTGCCAATCTCACGGATATCAGTTAATTAATTGCAACGATGGAGGCTCTCGCTACTCCAGTCTCGCCGAGACCGCAGTATCTCCTGAAGGACCCGGCCCAGCTTAACAAGAAGATTTTCCACCACTTTGTCGATGGCCCTAATCGCCTGTATGCAACATTTCCACCGAAGGTTGCAACGAACAACGTGCTAGGGCACCTCATGGATTGTAATTGGTCCCTTGATTCCCGTAACTTTCAGACGGCTTAACACCAAGAAACCATCCACAGCTAACAACCATTCAAAGGGAGTGCCGCTAAGTTCTCTCGCGATATCGGCCGCTCTTCAGTTTTTGGTGGTCTCGTGTACTACCAGTTCGGCGACACGTTTTGCAAGAATCTAGACAACGAGTTTGTAGGTCTTGTAAGTAACACGATCGCTGTTCTCACTACCACAAAGGGCCCGCTGTACTCCAAGTACGAGGACGTTGCCCCCAATGGCCTGGTCGATCAATTTATACCATTTAACCTCCAAGATCTCAAGTTCAACGATGAGCATGAGGCGAGCAAGGCACGGATGACGATTTGGGGCTTTGGGGGGATTGTCGAGGTTTCCCCTAGCATCGGTGTTTTGTGGTACGAACGCACGGAAGCTGTGAGTAGCCTATTATACTCATTGATGTACGCACCGCTAACCTTAGAAGCATCCAGGAAACCTGTTCTCCTATCGGGGTACCGGGGTTGCACGAGTTCAGATTGAAGAAAAGCAGCCAGGTGAATTCCGTCCAGTCTGTCATTTACTTCATGATAAAGTATTTGGAGTGAGTTAGTTGTCCCTTGTCGCTGCGCACAGGCGATTAACCCGGGAACAAAGCCTGACGAAATCCACTGGGGATCGTTCTCCGCCCTCCTTGAAGATGATGGATATATCTATCTCTACGGTAATCGAGATTTCGAAATATATATCGGCCGGGTCCGGGCTCGCCACCCGGAACAGAAAGGGGCCTACGCAAAGTCAGCATATGAGTACTTTGATGGTGAGCGGTTTGGTAAAGACTCCAGTCGTGCCAAACCAATTATGTCCGGATACGTTCAAGGAGGAGTGTTTAAGTCCAAGCTCTTTCACCCTTCCCATAATGCTAATTACTTGTTCGTCGGTTGCAACAACTTCGGTGATAGTAAGATATTTATGGGGTGGGCTAGCTCGCCACAAGGTCCATGGGAACTCACTCACATTGCGGATGCGACCGACATAGGTGGGCCTGAGGGATATAAGTATGCAATATACCCTCACCCATGGGCATTTGAAGAGTCAGATGGAGAGCTTATGGTTACCTGGAGTGAGCACTGGCCTGGAAGTGTTGTCGCTGCGAAGTTGACGTTTGAAATGGAGGACAAGCTGTATTCGCCAACCGCAAAGGGTGCGTGAGATGACCACTTTGCCCCAATAACGAAGCCGGGCTGATGGTATCTCAGATGCTTCTAGCAAATATAGTGCAATATACCTTATAAACGATTTGCCAGTTGATATTAGACTCTATGTCAGCACTCTCCAAGGAGTCATCAAGAAGTTTATCGGATCTTCACTGAATATCGAGCAACGGGGAGTGCTTTACCCAGTAAATGTCGAACCCATGCAGTGGCAGCCCCAGAAACTCCACCTGGTGGTGGAGAGTACGAGTGAGAAAGCCGTCGAGGACGCGATCGAATTTCTCGACAGGACAATAAGTCGGAGGCAGAAGGCCAGGGCCGAAAGGATTGAGGCGCAAACTTCGAGATTGAAGTCTGCTCGTTTGAGGGCGAGGTTCCTCACTTGGGGTAGATCTGTGGTAGATCTATTCTCCCGCAAAACTAGGAAAGGGGAAGAGGCAGAGACGATAGCGCCGCATCCGATACCATATGTACGATATATGGAAGATGACCACCTTGAGATTGGAGTTGCAGCAGCGGCCACCGAGTCCAAGGAGATGGGTAGACATGTTTAGGGTTTGAATAACGCATCAGGTGAGAAATAATCTCTGGTATGAGGGCAGCGCAAGGAAAACTACAGATATTGCTGTAACGGGGCATGTTCAAAAGAGTCATACATGAGAATATGTAGCTAGTAAGCACTATGGAGCACAGCGTCTGGATCGTCAATGTCGCAGAACCGTACGAATCACATAAACGTTATTGAGCCTAACAGCGGGTTGTTCTCGAAGCATCCCTTGGCAGTATCGTTAGTAAGCAGATGGCAGGATAATTCGTTTTAACCAGCAGCCCTCTTGCCACACGTCTATAAAATCATTTAGAACTTTGGCTTATCGTCACTCCCAGCGTGATATATCTCAGAGAGGTTCCCTTCACAATGGCAAATTATCTAGCCTCCATCTTCGGGACGGAGCAAGACAAGGTCAGTATTACAATCTATCCAACTTCTGAGGCGAGTTCGAATTGACATTGGCCAAAGGTCAACTGCTCCTTCTATTACAAGATCGGTGCCTGCCGACATGGCGACCGCTGTTCACGAAAGCATGTCAAACCGTCGTATTCGCAAACCATTCTCCTCCCGAACCTGTACCAAAATCCTGCTTTCGACCCCAAAAACAAGATGAACGCCAGCCAACTCCAGAATCACTTTGACGCGTTCTACGAAGACTTCTGGTGCGAGATGTGCAAATACGGTGAGGTGGAAGAGGTTGTAGTCTGTGACAATAATAATGATCGTGAGTCTTCTTTACTTGCGCCATTTCACTGCCTAGTATGCAGCGTACTGACAGAATGATAGATCTAATCGGCAATGTATACGCACGCTTCAAGTATGAAGACTCTGCGCAGAAAGCTTGCGATGAGCTGAACTCTAGGTGGTACGCCGCGCGGCCAATCTATTGCGAACTTTCTCCAGTTACCGATTTCCGAGAAGCATGTTGCAGGCTAAATAGTGGTGAGGGGTGTGTAAGAGGAGGTTTTTGCAACTTCATTCACCGAAAGGAACCCAGCCCCGAGCTAGAGACAGAACTGGAACTCTCGACGAAGAAGTGGCTAAGAACAAGAGGGAGAGACGACAGGAGCGTAACTCGGAGTCCTAGTCCAGAGCCGACAAGGAAGCGTTTTTAGCGCACAATCGGCGAGATACACGGCGTACCAGCGTTGAACTTCATGGACGGGGCGCATATATGCGGTTCTATTTCAGGGGCCGACCAATCTTGCTGGGATGAGAAACGGAGACCGCTTCTCTAGTCACCCTTTGTGATTTAGACGTAGGCCATCGACAGGACGACAGATCCATCTTTCCTACGGCGGTTATTGGGTGTTTGGTTTCTTGTCGTTCCTCAGCTTATCACAAACCTGTACTATTAGACTCGGGATTGTCAAAACAATAGGGTTCCTGCGATACTTCATTTTGAAGGAGAGTTTGAAATGTAAAATCAACTGCTTAGCCTCTACTGAAATTCTATAGTAGCTATTGCCTTAGGCTATTAGACTTGCCAATGAGCGTCTTCCAAACCAGACTTTGCCATTGGGTGCTTGGTCATGCATTAGGGAATATGTGAAGGACTAAATATAGTTGTCGCGCTTCAACATTGTTGGACCGATGTCAGTATACGCCGATCATCCTACGAACAGCGTGGAAGAGATGACGGTCGAGGAGCTTCCCTTCTGGCTCGTCAATGTGCCAAAAAACGAATGGCCTGCTGAATGCCCGGACTATCTGGCCGAGACAGGCGCCAAAAACAAGGAAATTCTCAGCACCAGGGACGAGGATTACCGTCGTCATACGTGGCAGGAAGTGACCGCCATCATCAGTAGGGCATCCAAATCAGCCTTCCTGAGCATAACTAACGCAGGGATAGAGAGCAATCGAATTGGTGATTTCCACCGCGTGCCAAGTGATCTAAGACGGTACCTAGGGTACATGGCAGATCTGGAGAAAAGCTATGGTTCGGTCATGAAGTTTGTGATTCAGGAGCGCCTGCGGTGGACGGATCTGACGCCGCAAAGCGGGGTCCTATTCAGCAACCCAGGTATATAATCTGCCGGGGGTAGCGCTCTACGCGTCTCTCTATAATAGCGCATAGGGGAGGAGGAGGGGGGCTGTTGGGCTGACGAACTTCAGCTGACATCAAGATCCTCTACAATGACTGGCCCTACGGTGTAGACGAGAAAATAGTCCACCTTGTGGTTTGGACCAAATTCGACCTCGAAGACGACCCAAGCACAGACGACCTCACACCAAAGGCAAGGAAGGAGATTGACGATTTCGTAAACCAGACATTTTGCACTAGATTGAAGCCGGAGAATGTGAGAGAATCCTTCCCTCACCACCCACCTCGCTGAGAGACAGAGGCTGATGATGATAATAACGGCTTTCCGTCCAGGTGATATGGTTCAAGAACTGGAGATCTCTGAAATCTATCCACGCCGTGGAGCATTTCCACGTCATGCTTTTCGACCCGGACATGGATTTCGTGGGGGAGGTTACGCAGAATGACGTGCCAATGGTTAAGAAGCTTATGTAGAGTGATATGGCTATGTAGGCGAAGAGACGGGCCAAGCAAAGATAGGTAACAAGGCTCTAGATTAGAATATCAAGATAAAAGCATTTCGTTTGGGCTGAGCCCCGCGGGTCAGGGTTTCTGATGGCTGCGTACAGAGCACAGCAGCTGTTTCCCGCCTGAGGTCTGCCCTAGCAAGGCATTCCCTTCCTTTCCCCAAGGATTCCCTTCTACTCCGTAGAGACAAAGCGTATAAAAATAGAGTTAAGGTTCCGCGGTACGACTTATGGAGTATGTGTGTGTGTACGGGCACAAGTAGCGTACCACGGCCCGACGCTTATTTGTTTGCACTTTCTGCAGCGCAAAGACGGCGGAGGCTTCTCGATCCCAGGGTCTGGATCCGGGGACAAACGATGGTATTATGCCGCGAGACATTCTCTGGACGAATGCTCTGGAAAAGGACCACAGAGCCCAAGGGCCGGGTGAGGGCGTCTCCAGATCTCGGTCGTCGTGGGAATTCAACCCTGGTAGGTACGGTGAAAGCCTGGAACATGTATATCGTTCTACGTATACACAGTAGCACCGTGGCACTGGGGGGGGTGTATGCAACTCTAGAATAGTAGTAGTATATTGTACTCCATAGGCTCTGCCTGCACACCACGTACGCAAACGCTCCGGAATTGCCAGGCAGCCAAAGCCCTCCTCCGCACGCCCTCACCGGCTTCAGGTCATCCCTGGTTTTAAGCTTGTCTTACGCGCCTAAAGACCCCCTGTCCCAAAAGCTGGAAAAATGTTGAGGCTCTCGCGTGTGGAAATTGGACGGCGCTGTGGCGGCTTTACATGAAGACGTGGGGGTCAATAGTGTGCGCACGTGCGAGAATCAGCCATGTGGGAGGAGACACAGTATTTGCCCGCCCCAACAAAGAGAAGCTACAATGCCGTTACATAAAGGCTCGAGGAGCCGGAAGAAGCGCGCGCTGAGTGCAATGCTGCGCTGGGTAGATAAGAGTAAGCCGCGGTAAGACACAGTAAGCTGCTGGAGCATCTCGTTCAGCTGGCCTGCTGGCGGTCGAGGGCTGATGCTGTGGGGCGACACCCAACGCCGGGGTGTGGTTGCGGCTGCGGATTCCAATTCACGTTGTGCTACACGGCGGGTATATTTGTGCAGCGCCGCTTCCCTTCCGTCTCCTTTCCGCTGGAGTCTGCAGTCCAAATGCGCTCGCTGCTTAGGAGCACAGACTGAGAGCCTGCCGGTGTGTTTTCCCGTGGTCTATGATCTAGGTAGGTTAGCATGGCTAGGTTTCCCGGTCTCAAAATACGGAGTACCCTGTCCTCTGTCCTCTGTCCTCTCTACACGCCCCAGTGGCCGCTCGGTCGGACCAGGTGCAAAAGGTCGTGGGTGGTGGTCGATTCACCTATAGCCTGTGCCTGTTGCTTGCTTTTCCCGTTTGTTGCGTGGTGCTGGCCATTGGCTGGGCTGGTCCTCAGACGTCACATTCGGAAATGGTTGGGCTTGTTTGGCCAAGGGAGCCACTTTTCCCCCCAAAATCTCTCAACCTCTCCTAATAACATAAAAGGGCACCTGTCTGTTGCTGATTGAGAAAACCCGTCTGCCAGCATCCCCACTAGCTCCAATTACCCCGATTTCTAGCAGCGTTTGTTATTCGCCATGGCGAGCAAAGCTCTACCCGCCCACCTGAAGTCGTCTCTCGGAGGCGTAGTCGAAGAAGGTATCCCTCGCAAGCACCACGGCAAATCTCAATCTCATGTGGTGGGTATTCCCCCAAACCCTAAGCAGAGCTCGCCCTCTTGGTTCTCCTAAAGCCCAGAAATTGCGTGTCGATTCGGGAAAGCACCACCTGTCTGCTTCGGTAGCGGATGTGGCCTCCCGTTATGAGCATCCTCTAAGGGTTGTGACATTGCCTCGTCCACGCTGGGTAAAACCAAGCCATTCGCTCTGACAAGTTCATCCCCTCCCAATACCATTCACCTAGAGAGTATCATTAACACCATGTCCAAACAAAAGGCTTTCGAGAACACCTCCACCAATGTCGCTGCCAGCCAGATGCGAAATGCTTTGAATAACCTTGCAGACACGGTCAAGGATGCGGACGAGAAAAAGGTGAGAGAGTGGTGCTTCTGGCACGCCCACATGAGCCATCGCTAACAGATTATTTAGCGTTTCGAGGCGGAAATGGATAACTTCTTTTCCCTATTCCGGAGGTATCTCCATGACAAGGCTAGGGGCACCACGTTGTAAGCTCGACTTTATATACCCTCGCCGCAACAACGCTTCAACAAGCTAATGTGTGACCGCTCGCAGGGATTGGGACCGTATCGCACCTCCTGCGCCATCTCAGGTTGTTGACTACAATATCCTAGCGAATTCAGAGTCTGTCGATTTCCTGAACAAGCTCGCAGTGCTCAAGCTCAATGGTGGTCTGGGTACTTCCATGGGCTGCGTCGGCCCAAAGTCCGTTATCGAAGTCCGTGAGGGCATGTCATTCCTCGATCTCTCTGTCCGCCAGATCGAATACCTCAACCGTACCTATAGCGTCAATGTACCCTTCGTTCTCATGAACTCATTCAACACGGATGACGACACCCAGAACATCATCAAGAAGTACGAAGGCCACAAAATTGACATCCTCACCTTCAACCAATCACGTTATCCTCGAATCTTGAAAGATTCTCTCCTCCCAGCACCCAAGACCTACGACTCCCAAATATCGGATTGGTATCCCCCTGGACATGGAGACGTCTTTGAATCCCTCTACAACTCTGGAATCCTTGAAAAGTTAATTGATCGTGGCATTGAGATCCTTTTCCTCTCCAACGTGGACAATTTGGGAGCCGTTGTCGACTTGCGTATTCTGCAACACATGGTTGAGACCAAAGCCGAGTACATAATGGAACTGACAGATAAGACCAAGGCCGACGTCAAGGGTGGCACAATCATTGATTATGAAGGAAGGGCACGCCTCCTTGAAATTGCCCAGGTTCCCAAGGAACATGTGCAGGAATTCAAATCGATCAAGAAGTTTAAATACTTCAATACCAACAACATTTGGCTCAATCTTAAGGCTATCAGGCGGGTTGTTCAGAACAACGAGCTGGAACTGGAGATTATCCCAAATAACAAGTCCATTCCTGCCGACAAGAAGGGTGAATCGGACATTTCCATCGTCCAACTCGAAACTGCTGTTGGTGCCGCCATCCGTCACTTTAACAACGCCCACGGCGTCAATGTCCCTCGCAGACGGTTCTTGCCTGTGAAGACCTGCTCTGACCTGCTACTGGTCAAGTCGGATCTCTATAGCATGAAGCATGGTCAACTCAACATTGACCAGGCTCGCTTCGGCCCCGCACCTTTGATCAAGCTGGGAACCGACTTCAAGAAAGTCAGTGATTTCCAGAGGCGGATTCCCAGCATTCCAAAGATTATCGAGCTGGACCATCTTACAATCACTGGAGCTGTAAACCTCGGTAGAGGAGTTACTCTCAAAGGAACAGTGATCATTGTGGCGACGGAGGGCAGCACCATCGACATTCCACCGGGAAGTATCCTTGAGAATGTCGTTGTGCAGGGAAGTCTGAGATTACTGGAACATTAGTAGTGCTTTAGAATTCAATTTCTAAGCACTTTATGTTTCCAACGTTCTCATGATTCCCCCGTACAAGTGCTGTGAGACGTAGGGGCAGAGGAGTTTTGTTGACTGCGGATACCTCTTCTAACGCTAAACCTCTGGACTAAAAGCAGACCTTTCGGTGTTGGGTTCGAGAGCGGAGCGGAGCGAGCTATTGTCAGTTAGATAAAGTCACTTGTTAATTCTCCTTGGCACAGTCCTTGGACAAAGGTTTTTGAGACCGAGACGACTAGGTAATGTCTTTGGTAGCCTGTAACGGAGGAAAGAGAGCCCAAAAAGTCTGAGGAAAAAAGAAACTAGTTAATTCCTGATCTTAATATACAGTGACGGGCTATACGCCCCATGAGACATTTAGCCTTTTACATGTAAACCAAGGAAAACAAAAACATAAGCGCCCACCATATCACCACTACTACCCACCATACCACCACTACTACCCACCAACCCCCCCCAAAAAGAACTAGGGAACTCAGAACGACAGTGTCTCGAAAAACCCAAAGAGGGCAGGTATGTTACTCCTACTACTACTATTATTTTAGGGTGTCGGTTTGTACACTCCGCCATTTGGGGCGGCCACTCCGTTTTAGGCGGCCACCCCGTTTTTGAGATAGCCACTCCGTTTTGAAGCAGCCACTCCGTTCTGTAGAGTAGCCATATAGAGCAGCGCGACTCGACTATATATGAATAGCTACATGTATATATATATATATATATATATAGTCTTGTCGCATTGCAAGAATCTCTCATTACAAGAATCATCACATTGCAAGAATCTCTCATTACAAGAATCATCACATTGCAAGAATCTGAATATGCGGCTCCACCCCCAGTCCCAGGCTCTTACTACAAGAATATGGTTTAAGGCAATGGAACTCTATTCTTGTGGCACAATAAGAGCCTGGGATCCGGGTAGAGCCATGTATTCATGTTCTGATAATGGGGGGGGGGTTCTTGCAGCGCGACTTGACTGTCTAGGGCTACACCTGGATCCCCAGGTTCTTACTATAAGAATAGAGTCCATCGCCCCGTCTGTATTCTTGCAGTGCGACTTGGCTGTAGGATGAAGTGGCCACTCTACAGAACGGAGTGGCCATCTCAAAAACGGGGTGGCCGCCTAAAACGGAGTGGCCGCCCCAAATGGCGGAGTGTACATGTACAGACCGACCGGCACCCTTATTTTATTACAACCCAAAAAGGAGAAGAAAAAAAAAACTAAAAATTAAGGGATAAATTTTAAAAATAGGGTAGATCTATTTGTTCTATCTAGCATTGGGAGCTATGGGGGTGGGGGGGTGGTATTAGTATTATTATTATTATTTTTAGTTTTTGGGGGGGGAATGTGGGATGTGATGAGGGGATGTGATGAGTGGATGTTGGGTGGATGTTGGGAGAAGAGAGGTTAGAGGGAGGGGGAGAAGATGTTACGCCCTGGGGGGTGTTATTTGTTGGGATGAGAGGAGAGGAGGGGGGGGCTAGACGAGACTAAACATTTGTGTGTGTGTGGATGTGGTAATGTACAGAAGATGGAAGGGGGGAATGAAAAAAAAAGTATAGATACAGACAAAGCACAGATCTGTGTATGGTACAAGGATGCGCTCCCTCCTAACAAAGCGGGAGTGTGTGTGTGGTAGGTAGGGACTGGTAGAAGAAGAAAAAGAAACAAAACCATGGGTGGTGAATGAGGACGCCCAATATCATGCAATTTGGAATACCGCCGATGACCTGATGCAAATATCCTCTAGTGATTTGATAGGTGCCCATTGAACTTGAAGGAATGCAGAAAAAAAAAGGGGTCTAGAGAAAAGAGAAAAATTTTTTTGGCTCAACCTCTGAATTCGACCGCGCGCCGCCTTGGCGATGGTGTTGGAGCGGAGGTATTAACGTAAATGGTTTGGTAGACTGTCTTGACGCCGGGTGCATGGTCTTGTGGTGGGGATTGAGATGCTTGGGGTGGCTGAGATGACTGTGGTGCTTGGGGTGCTTTGGATTCTTCCGCTGCTTTGGGTGGTTGGAATGCTTGAGGTGGCTGAGATGACTGTGGTGCTTTGGGTG
>JAJDFE020000044.1:0-45445 GCA_021527465.2 Geoglossum glabrum | reverse complement strand
TGCTTGAGGTGGCTGAGATGACTGTGGTGCTTTGGGTGCTTTGGATTCTTCCGCTGCTTTGGGTGGTTGGAATGCTTGAGGTGGCTGAGATGACTGTGGTGCTTGGGGTGCTTGGGGTGCTTGGTATTCTTTTGGTGCTTTGGGTGGTTGAGATGCTTGAGGTGGCTGAGATGACTGTGGTGCTTGGGCCGGACTACTGGGCTTCAGAAGATTCTCGAAAAGCGTAGGGACTGCAGCGTTGCCAAGAGAAGGACGGGCGTCAGCCGCATCGACTTCCCCCTCCTTCTGCGATGGGTCGCCTGCAACAATGTCGATATCCATGCAAGTCGTGTAGGTTTCCACTTTCCCCTGTGGGAGGCCAGGATCGACGCCGGGGGCAGTGGGCCAGTCCCAGACCCAGTAGAGTGTGTATGGCTTTCCAACCGAAATGTCCTGAGGCAGAGCGATGTCGTTCTGGCACCAAAGGTCGGAGCCTTGGACTTTGTCTGACGGTTTGGAGAATTCGACCTTTCGTGATCCAGAAATGGGGCCGCCGTTGATTTGGTAGCATTGTCCATCGTCAAAGTTTTGAGTTGCCAGTAGCTTGCCACGCTTATCGCCACCAGTGCCATCTGTGTTCCAGACATTGTGGATAGCTGAGAAGTTCTCATTTGGCTGAGGATCCGAAGTGCCATAGATGAAGACGGATCCACGATTCGGTGGCTTTCCTAATTGGTTGTTCGGAAGAGTGACATGGCCGTTCTCCTGGTACAGGAGAGCGATGAAGCTCCCGGCTGGTGCTTTTAGTCTGGGACTACCGTCTGTCTGGACTGCATTCTGTTGGGTTGGGCGGCACATCTGGTCGGTAGGCTTAACAGTGGGCCCGATCATGTGCACCATGGGCACATCTGAAAAGCCAGGACTTGTCCGTAAGACGTTACCGCGAACAAACCCAGGATCGCCGACATATGCCCCATTTCCTGAGATCAGTCGAAGCTGCTCCACCCAAGAGTGAGCGGCAGCAAGAGAAAGCTGCATAGCGATAACCGTAGGTAGAGCGATGCACCGCATCGTTGTCGAATTTTCTCTTAGTTGTTAAGGATTAGATGAGATTCTTGAGCCAGCAAGGTGTCGATTGGATAGATGAGATTTCGAAACTTTGTAGAGTTGAATGGTTTGACGGTATGAGAAACGGTAGGAGGAGGAAATCGACGTATTATGTAGGCAAAACGCACAGCGTCCGCGCAACAGCGCGCCAAAGAAATAAACAAGAATGTGAAGGTGTTGGGTATTCACAAAGAAAAGTGGGTGGCGTGTGCTATTCATATTAACATTAACGCGGTAGACAATGAACCATTATGTACGTAGGCCAATGCCAACAATAGACGGCAAACAAGCCACAAGTAGCGCCCCCAGATGCCAGTATGTCACTGTGGCCGTCAGGAATGGGACGGGGTTGGAAACGACAGGTATTTGACCGTCCAATATCACCGGTGATATCGACCAGCACAACGCGATAGGTTTCCACATTCGCCCTGCTAAGAGCCAATCAAGCCAGATGTTTCAAGCGTCGCAGGACGGGGGGGGCCTGGCGCATTCTCCGCGTCCCAAATATGAAAAATGAACCAGGCGGCTAGCCGCAGTCAAAAGCTTGACGCGGTGCAGAAGAGTGCCGAACCCAGATGAAGCATGGCCGGAACACCATCCCGACTGGCGATGGCGGACGCATTTCCAACACCATAGTATATTCCATCTCCCAGACAATAGCAGCAGCAGCTCCACAAAGCCGACGTGGAAGTCGTTCGCCACCACTGTTACCCCGAATCGCACAAAGGAATTCCGACAATGGCTGGCGGGGATCAGCGTCAATCACATTCTTCAACACACACACACACACCAGCCATGAAGGCGGTGGTGGTGCCCTGAAGGCCAGAGGTGCTCGCTGGCGCACATTGCGAGTGCAAGGACGGGCTTTGAAACAGTAGAGTCATCGGCCACGGCGGGGCCTACACGCTCCAGTGGACGAGTTGAGCCTGAGCAAAAGGGACGTCGTCGACCCGCAAAGACCAACTACCCCCCCTCCCCGATGCCAGTCGCACCCGCGATGCGCGTCAACGCCAGGAAAGCTGCCGATTGGGCTTGTTCTGCAGCCACTTTACACGCTAATCTAATTGGCGCCCGTACCAAGCAAGCACTCCCAAACGAAACAAAGCTGCTCTCCCAGCCGATGCTGAAACAGCCCCAAGTGATGAGTTGCACGCAGTGGTAACTCGCACATATGGAGCAGGATATAGTAGTAGTAGTAGTAGTAGTTGTAGTAGTACGTGTCTCTCTCTCGTCCTAGAAACGGCCCACCACCAGAGACACGCTCCCCAAGACCATGCGAAACACCCAGCGCGGGCACCGCAGTACATCACCTTACAGAGCAACATTCCCACCCGTTTCACCAGCACCCGGCCCAAAACCCCTCCGAACCCTCAAAGCTTCCACGCCAAGGTCTATTTCCAACAACAACAACAACCGCCACCACAGCTAACCCAGTGCGGGCGCGGGGACCGGGGGGGGCTCTTATTGTGCAGGCCTTGCATCGAGACAGTAGGCATCCACCCCCGTGGCTGACCATGGACAGGAGATCCCTATGAATACGCAACGCGCCGTCACCACATGGACTTTAATCCCGTCCTCCCTTTTTCGTCGGCATGCCGCCCTCTCTGGGCACAAAGCAAACCGCGAGCGCCCCGGTTCCTTGGTCGGCGATGTTCTCAGAGGAGGATGGGGAAGAAGAAGAAGAAGAAGAAGGGCGTGCTAGAATAATAAAAAAAAAACTCCATGCTTCCCTCGCGACGGAGAGTCGGGGGGAAGTGGAAACTACGGCTGGGGATTGCGTGTGGCTATGGGACTAGTGTGTCGGCGGATAATGGAGAGATTACGGGTGCCGTGATTGAACGGTTTTTTTGGGGGCGGGAGGATTTCTGGACGGAAGTGATGGCCTTGAGGATGGTTTTTGAGGAGGGGGAAGGGGGATTTACAATCGTTGGGGGTTCGTGAGGTTCCCTATCTTGACCCCCAGGAAGCTTGTAGAAGACGCAAGGAGACTTTTTTTTTAAAAAGAGTGACTAATATAGGTAGGTGAAGAGGGTTCTATTCCTATAACAGACCGAGGCTGGCTCTAGGGTAATAGCATATCACTTGTAAATCCGTGTCAGCTTCTATTGTACCTAATTGCATTTATAATCGGAGCTATTTAAGCAAGCTTTGCGCTAACACCAAACCTCCCTCTCGCCCCGTTTCTTACAACGAAGGAACAAAAAAGGAACAAAGAAGTTTATCGGTTTGCGACGGGCGTTGGGGAAGGGGGGGCGGGGCTGGAGCTGCAAATGCCTATCTAACGGAGGATTAAACCCGGGTTGCGGGACTCTAGTGCTAGGGGGGAATCGGGGTGGCCGTAGTAAAGGAGGAAAGAAGCAGTATACCTCGCCCATTGAATTTGGAGGGGAGGGAAGCAACCCGTCGCTGGCTGCTATGGCACAACCAAAAAATGTTGAAAGGTAGAGTAGAAAGAAAGGGCTAGAGACCACCACCGGCTACCTTGATCGACTCGGACTTTCCTGGGCTATTCTCTCTTTCATGCTAGTCATAGCCATGGTTACAGGAGTCGGTACGCGACCTGCTGTCAATGATAGTGCGGACGATGATGTGTGGATCGCCGGGACAGGTGTTCCAGCCCGTGTAACTGGGGCACTCCTATTATGCGCCATGTGACTTTTCACTAAATGCCCCGCTGCCAGGGCACTGCACAGGGACAGTTCACCGGCGAGCACAGCTGCAGCAATGATGCGAGCGAGCTTTCGTGCGTTGTCGCCGGGGTTTGTTGGGTGAGGACCGCGTACGCCGAGGAAGTCGAGCATGGCGCCTTGGGGTTCGAGGATCGTGCCGCCACCTACGGTACCGACTTCGATGGAGGGCATAGAGACAGTGATCTGAAGATTACCGTTGTAGCTGTACCCTCGTTAGCTTGCAAGGGCCGCAAAATGAAATGGGTGAACCTTGTCTTACTTCTTCATTATGGTTATGCAATTACTGCTCTCTACGTTTTGAGCCGGATCTTGGCCAGTAGCGAGGAAGAGCGCAGTGACGATGTTGGCCGCATGTGCGTTGAAGCCCCCAACGCTACCCGCCATTGCGCTGCCAATCAGATTCTTGCTGACGTTCAACTCGACCAGTGCGTTTACATCACTCTTCAGTACGTTCCTGACGACGTCTCCAGGGATAATGGCTTCCGCAACGACGCTCTTCCCACGCCCGTCGATCCAGTTGATAGCGGCAGGCTTCTTGTCGGTACAAAAGTTTCCAGATACAGAAACGATCGACATATCTGGAAAGCCACTCTCGTTTGCCATCACATTCAGAGCATGTTCTACACCCTTCGAGATCATATTCATACCCATGGCGTCTCCAGTGGTTGTTTTGAACCTAATATAGAGGTAAGTTCCTGCAAGAGCGGTCTTCATGCTCTGTAGACGGGCGAATCGACTCGTCGAGTTGAATGCGTCTTTCATGATCTTTTGTCCCGCTTCAGAATCGAGCCAAATTTTGGCCGCTCCAGCTCTTGCGAGTGTATCGAAGCTAATACAAGGCCCACGGGTCATGCCGTCTCCAGTTAGCACGGTGACCGCACCACCACCAGCATTTATTGCTTTGCAGCCTCGACTTGTACTTGCAACAAGGACTCCTTCAGTCGTGGCCATGGGAAGGAAGTAGCTCTGGTCGTCTATAACCAAGGGTCCAGCGACGCCTACGGGGAGCGGCATGTATCCAATGACGTTCTCACAACATGCTCCCAAAACTTGGGCATAATCGTAATCAGCGTGGGGCAAGAGAGACTGCTCCAAAAGACCTGTGGTGGCTGACGTAGAAGGAGTCCTAGAAACAACCGATCGCCGGATTTTGACAGCTCTTGCGGGATCACCGAGAGTTTTCTCTAGGGCATAGCCAGCAATCTTTCCGCGGAGGGATAGATCTACAAGCTCGCGATCCGTCAGTTCACTAGCCCTCTTCTCTTTTAACATTCGCTCGCATTCCGACTGTGTTCGTGATTCCTCTTTCACTGCACCGTTGGTATGGGCCATCTTCATTACCAAGGCATCCTCGTCCTCCCCCTCGCATGGCTTCGGTAGGGCAAAATCCCTTTTCTCCTGGTCTACGTCACTGGCCCGACTCTCCCTGGCATCATCCCTCACTGCAGCCATCGATACTTCCTGAAATTGGGGCCGGTCAAGATACAACTTTGTGGGAGGCTGTGGGTCCTTTACGGACCACCGCGCGGCGTTGAACAGATAGCAGTTGAGCACTAAGCTCATCGCCAGCGCGATGACAATCCATTTGCTGAGTACAGGATCCTCTAGACTCTTCAGTACGCCTTCGACAACCTTCCCCCCCATTGAGTCTAGAAGATGGTCCGTGTAATCCGTATCGAGCAGCGAGACGGGGTCATGCAATGAGGCTCGAGAGGCATAATGCACAGAAGGGTACTCCAGCTCGTACTTTATTGGGAGCAGTATTGTGACTGCCGTTGCCCTTTCGTCCTTCTCGGCCGAAGCGAATATCGCATCGAGACCATTGCCTGCAACTTTGAAGGGGTCCATCGGTGGTGATGTGGTCATACTCGATAGCCCAGAGGCTGTAGAGGCTGCGCTCCTACTACCGTTCCTGAAAGGCAGGGTACATAGGTTCAAGACATTGATGAGTACAAATCCTGAAACCATGATTACCTTGAATTTAGGGACACTGCTATCCCTAACCTTCCTTCCGAAGACTGGTGTCTCCTCAGCGTTTAAGCTATTGGCATTACTGCTGTCCTCGCTGCTGAACTTTGGCCATGCGTTGCTTCGAGCCACATTTTCCGCTACCCGCCTACTAACACCATCCTCTTCCAGAGCTTTGCGGAGTGCGACATGCCGTTTAATCCTGTTTATCTCGAGCTTGATACTCAGGATAGCCGTGTAAAATGTAAAGAGTAGAAGGCAATCGAACGTTAGGATCCACGCAGCTAAGAAACAGAATTGACGAAGCCCTCCCTGTACGCCTGACGAGGCTCCAGCGATGAGGATAACTATTTCAATCATGTAGTCTCGGACAATTTCAGCACCCTTTTCCTTGACAGCGGCTTGAACTGCGTACTGAATTGTCATTGGAGAGGCCTCATTACTCGAATCAGTCGCGTCACCCTCCTTGAGACCAGGACCAAACGAGACTGGTTGCCGTCTTGAACTCAATGATGCCGAGAGGACCGCCCGTGTAAGAATAATCGGCTTCTCGAATCCGATGGTGACCACCAAGAAAGGGAGCCCTTCGGACAAAAGCACCATGTTGATTGGAACACCAAGCTTTGTTGTAACGATAAGGCCGAAAAGGAAGGCAAAGACCGACGAGAAAAAGACAGTCGTAGCAAGCCAGAAATTGGAACCCATACGGCGCATGGACAGGAAAAGCGAAACGAATGTCAGGTGCATGGCAATATACCCTAGGACCATGATAACAATATCGAGTGTTTCCGCATTCTAGAGGAAACATTACTCCGTTAGGATATTGCTAGAAATTGATGCTTATTTTCTTTGGGAAGGGGGGGGAAGGAAGCCTACCTTGAGTAGATCAACGAATTCGGCCCACGCATTCCGTGCCCATCGACGCCATGTAACCCGTGATCCCCTGGTATCGCCCTTGGCTGCCTTCATTATCCATTTCTTTTGCTCGGGCTCACTTCCGTCATCTGGTTCGGATGCTGGTGGGGCCTCAGACGCCTTGTGCTCGGTTGGGATTTCTTGCACAAAGGAGAGAAACTCCGAGGCTTCCTCAAGGGGTACCGAGAAAGCCAAGGTCGAATCTTGTGACATGGACGAGAACGGCCCAAACGTCGAAGGTAGGTGCCGGGCAGAAGAATTCGGAGGGAGAGGTATAGAACGCGCCGAGGGAGCTGTATGAGAGCTTGCAGGCAATGAGCCGGGAAATACAAACGTTAACAAGGCAATATGTCTTGTGTTCTGGAAAATCCCGTGTCAGTAGTCGTATAACCACCAGCAAGAGTCGGGAGCATGAGTACCTCAGCTGTTTCTGAAGATCCACCGGTATCGTCCAGTTGCCACTTCCAGCCCGTCCGTGGGCCTACCCAAAGCTTCCTACTCCCCTCGACCAGGCTGACCCATTCCGTCCTGCTCGAGGTGCCGTCGAGGGTGCCCACCTGATCAAAGAGACTACCTTCCAGCAACCCAATATATGTCGTACTTGCTAGTAGCGAAACAAACACGATGGTATGAATTGGGTGAGTGCATGCTCGCCGGGAGAGCGACAGGAGGAAGGACGTAATCCGACGACTCAGCCAGTGAGGCCCGCTCACAGCAGCTCGAAAGCGTGCTGGCAGAAGAAAAGTGTTGAACATATCGGGCGTAGGTGATAGCTTGGGGGCGATTGGCAGCAATCGACTGGAATAGGGACCGAGGCGCGGTGGTGATGGTGGTGATGGTGGTGGTGGTGGTGGTGGTGGCAGTGGCCGTCACCCGAGTGAACGTGCTCCCCGAACGACCGTTTCCTCGCACCGTCACGGAGTTTATACTCTGGACGAGAAGCTCTCAAGTGCCGACACGGGCTCCCTCTCACTCAATCCCAACCCGATGGGATCTGACAAAGCCGCTTATTCACAATTCAGTGGTGGGTCTCTTGGTTGCGAGGATGAGACATTGAAGTCCCGAATACCAAAAAAAACAAAACAAAAAAACAAAAAAACCCACTTCCAGAACCTGTTGTCAATTCACACAAAAGGATCGCAGAGTGTTCCCCTTCTTGCGAAAACAGGTATCAGCGAGGCGGAAGAAGGAAGTCGAAAGGCCAAAAATAAATAGAATACCAAGGATGAGCCCACACTCAAACTTGTTATCTATCCGCTCACCCAGCAGCAATGTACTGGACTTGGTAATTTCTCTGCCCACCTCCCCATACATACATGTACATGTACATACATACTCGCTTGCGCGTAGGTGTGGCAGACAAGTACAGTTACATGCACAAAGCGCAACAACCAACCAACCGACCGATTCCGACCGCCTGTTTTGCCCCGGGAACGCGCGGAAAAAAAAAGCCCGTTAGTTATTCGTCCCAGCACGTCAGCCCCGAACTTTTCGAACAAAAAAAAAAATCCCCCAACTCGCCACGAAAAAAAAAAGAAAAAAAAAATACTAAGATCCCCCCCTCCCGACCAACCGGCCGGCCGGCTGGCTGGTTGGCAAATCAGGCACGCAAAGCAAGGCACGCAGGCAAGCAAAGCAGGCGGGTAGGCAAGGTAAGGTAAGGTAAGGCAAGGCAAAGGCAAAGGCAAGGTAAGACGCAACACCGAAAAAGGGAAGAAAAGAAGAAAAGAAAAGAAGAAAAAAAAAACTATAGCGGAATCCCCGATCCGATCATCCCAGGATCGGGGGAATGATGATGACGATGATGATGATGATGATGATGATGATGATGATGTGGGGTGTGACAGCCAAGACTTTTCTTTCTTTCTCTCTCTCTCTCTTTGAATGAAAGAATGAAAGGAGGGAAAAAGGCCGGAAGCGGAGAAAGGAGGAGCAGGAGGAGGCAGGAAAGAAGAAGAGAAAGGAATGGCTTTTTTATTTTATTTTTTTATTTGTTTAATTTAATTTATCTATTTATTTATTTATTTATTTATTTATTTCGCCTTATCCGCCTACGCGCCGCAGCAGCAGCAGCAGCAGCGGCAGCAGGTAGTAGTAGTAGTAACGATGGTAGTAGTAGTGCGGGGTTTTACGCAAAAGGCATTGAGCGTGTTTTTACGTATTGTTACTATTTGAGTAATATATTATTATTGTTATTATCGTTATAATTATTATCATTATAATTATAATAATAATAATAATAATAATAATAATAATAATAATAAATATATACCGTATGTAGTTATGCAGTAGTAGTAATAACAAAGTACGTACGTAAGGAATTATGCTCGGGTATGGCGTGGTATGGTGTGGTGTGTTGTGTCTGTGTGTGTGTGTGTGTGTGTGTGGCATGTACGTACGTACTGTCCATACAGCGCTTGAGGAAAGAAGGAAGGAAGAAGGATCGGGCGGGGGCATATTTTCTCTGTATGTATGTATGTGTGTGGGTGTATGGACGTACGCATGTATGGGTGTGTGGATGTATAAATAAATATAAATGGATAAATTGATAAGTGAAAAAAAAGTGGCACAGGATTGGTGGGGGCTGTGGGGGTTAGCGGTACCAAAAAGGACAGAAGAAGGACGAAAAGGAAACAAAGACGAGAGAAGAAGAAAGAAAAAAAAAGACTAACCGGGCAGATAGCCACCTTTTCCCAATTTTTTTTTAAATTAATTTCAAAAATTACTAATCCCATCCACGCACGACCTTCATATCCCCATGACTCTCTCTCTCTGCGCCCCTCTCGCCCGGCGCTTGAACGGACTTGGACGTAGACTTACCTCCCATTTAGCCGGGCGGCGGCGGTGGCGAGGGATAGATTGAGGCAGGGAGGAGGAAAAAGGAGGAGGATAACCGAGTCCAACGGAAAAGAGAGGGAAAAAAGAATAAAAAGGAAAAAAAAAAAAAAAAAAAAAAAAAAAAGGCCCGTCAGACTCTCTCAACCCCGGATTCCGTGGCTTTGGCTTGCTTGCTGGATTGCCTGGGTTGGCGTTGGAGAGAGGTGGGGGTTGGCGTTGGGCGTGGGGGGAACTACGGAATCTAAACTCGGCTATAGTTTGACTGTCATGTTACCTTTGTGTAGTAGGGCAATGGATTTTGGAATTTGGAATTTGGAATTTTGGGAGAGAGAGAGAGAGAGAAGGGAGGGGGGAAAACCATTGTTATTTCTTGTATCGAGCCAAGCGTCGGGCTATGTAAACAAAGGTAGAAACCCTTCCCCCAAAACTTTAGACTTTCTTATCTGACTAGTAAATGCCGAGTGGGTGGAAAGGAAAAGAAAAGGAAAAATGAAAAAAACAGCATGTTCAACCAAAGAAGGACGTCACAGTGGACTATAGTCGCTGGCCAAGGGCGTGTTTTAGAAACCAATCGCGCAAGAATCGTGCCTGGGGGCCAAACCGTGTGGTATTTCTGAGAGGCTTTCATCCCCTCCCCCCCTCGACTATATATCCCCGAAATGGGTGTCTTGTAACCACAGAAACAACAAAATTGAAGAGGAAACCCGCCGAACAATCTCCCAAGGGCAATTGCCAAGGCGAAAAGAGAGGTGATCATGATCTTTGGGGGCTTGTGAAAGCAATAAGATCTAAACGCTTGCGTCGAGGAGAGAGGCGTAATAAACCGAGAACCAGGTATCGTTAGCCTCTTGCGACCCATGTTGAACGAGCTCTGATAAGAGTTAGCAATTCACGGCATGCCGGCTGTCTGCACATACAACCGGAGCTGTACCATCAAAAATATCTAGGAGGTTGGTGGTGGGGAGCAGGACACCGGAACCCTCTAACCAAAGCAGTGGAAATCCTCCTCCCAGAAAAGCTTGGGGTGGCAGTCAAAGCAGTGTTTGCATAACCCCCTCAGGCCCATGGGATAAAACAACATTCCGTTTGCGGGACAGCAGCAGCATGTTTCTCTTACGAGCTTGTTGAAGATTTTCTGTCGCTCATGTTCAGTGTGCTCTGTGCGGCGAATGGCCTGCTCGTCCTGGAGATACTCCCGATACTGCTCAACCGTCAGGTTGGCCCCACGTTCTGGCAGAGATGGCAGCCCTTGCGCATCATCGCCGTAGCAGCCTAACGCTATCTTGAGGCGATTGATGTATCGGTCCCATCGCGCCTGGATCATGGCGCTCGTAAGATAGGTGCCATTGTAGACAGCACCACTCTCTACTTCCCTCTCAAGACGAGAGAAGTGCCAGGACATGGCCTCGTCTTTCCAAGCGTCAACTGCCCCACCCATACCCTCGTCGAAGTATTTCGTGTGCCTCCAGTTGGTAAGTTTCTCCAGCATTAGTGACGCGTGACACGTGAGCCAGGCACTACCGACGTCAGCGAATTGCTGGTTGGTGTGCAGCTGCTTAGTTGGATCCTCAAGCCAGGTCCTCTCTGGGCTGTACGCGAGCTGGGATGGTGTGTCCGACAATGCGGCAGGGGAAAAGAGAAAGCCCTCCAGCTTCCCTGTGGGCGCAAACCTCTCTCGAAAGGCCGCATATTTTGTAGCGTCAGGGGTCCCAAGATGGGTGATTAGCTGAATAGCCCCTGTGTCCGGATCGACCAATTCGACTGGGAAAGGGTCGCGCCCTTCCCAGAGCTCCTCGGCTGCCGCAATGAGCTTGAAGCGAACAGCCCGGCGACGGGCTTCAAGTGGAGAGTTCTGAAGCTTCAAGTTCTTCTTCTCCTGTTGCATCCTCTGCCACAGGGGGTAAACCGTGTCCCAGTAATGGCCGGTGATCTCGAAAACGGCTTGGTTTACGTGTGGTCGGAAGTACTTTCGCACCCTAGGGCTTGAAAGTGGATCCATATTCCCCAGTAGCCGCAAGTACGGCTTTAGTACGGGGGCGATTCGAATGACCACGCTTCCCACTACTCCCGCCAGACCTGTGGTTAGATCGGGGACGAATTAGAGAAGACCGGGATGCAAACTTACCAACTGAATATTCTTCCCAGCACATGTCGCAGAGCCTGAGCTTCCAAGCACAAGTGAAGACAGGAGTCCCATCTGAGTTGCGGGTCTTGAGGCAGAGGAAACAAACGTGTGGGTCCTTTAGCTTCCCGACGATCTCGCGACGGTAGTTGAAGTTGCTGTCATATTTGCTACCGAGTAAGGTCTTGTGAGCCCGTGAAGCAACGAAATCGGGCTCATTAGCTGTGCCCATGTAGGCATGAGCCTGTACCGGTCCGGAAGGAGGGTAATACAATGCCCACTTGGTACCTAGGTACGGAATTTGCGGGGTATCTGTAAAGCCTGCAGATGTGAAGGCTCCAAAGCGAGGAGGCACAGCCGTGGCTGTAGCCTGGGTATCGGCCAACGGACTAGATAGCGATTAGAACCCGAATACTATCGGACGACGGCTACTTATCTGACTTGAGAGTCAAGTTGACAAACGTACCTCGACTCATGAAGATAGTAAAGTGGGAACCACACTCGCATCATACTGCTTGGGAATTGTTTGGCCAGTATGTGCACTTTGAGCTCCTCTTCATTCTGGAAGCGTTCCTCTGCCTGCCAGAGGGCGGGTGGGAGAGCATTGTACCAGACAATGTTACCCCTCTTAAACCCGAACAAGTCATTCAGGGCTTGGCAGGAACTGGAAAACTGAAGCAGCCAGAAAGCAGGCAGATAAGAGCCAATTTCTACTAGAATCTCTCCTGACAGATGGAGGATAGGCGTCTCTTGTGGAAAACGCCGGTCATATGGTGTAACAATCAGGTCTGGATCAGCAAACTCATCCTAGAACAGAGGAGCATTAGAGACGCTCCTCGGAGCTGCCCTCGACGGACCGATGGGTGAGTAAACTTACCATGTTGTTGGTGTATCGGAATCGTAGAGCGGTCTGACGACTGTAGAGTTTTTCGGAGCTGAGCGTAGCCAGTACGTGGCTTGGATTGGTGCGCTGCGAGCTTCCGTTCGACATTACAGTTCCTACGGTAATAGCCGAGCGGCTGCTGTATTGATCTCTGGGAACAGTAATAGTAGTAAAAGGGAAGATAGCTTGTGGTTCAAGTTAACTAAGAATCGTGAATGCACGAAAGAAGCAGCCGAGCGGGCTGACGTAGAAGAAGAGGATAAGAGCTTGGAAGACCTTGAAGTTGGCTGGCTCCTCTCGTCCTGAAGATAGAACGCAAGGGGTAAAAACGAGTCTGATGGTAGAAATCCTAGGTCGATCGACCTAGGATGGAGGGTTGGAATGCTCTGTAAAACAGCTTGATATAATCCTGAAGAAGCGTGGTGGTGTAAGAAGCAGATGGAGGAGGGTTGTATAAGTGAATATTTGAGCAATGAGGGGCAATGGGGCAAAAAAGGTGGTGCCACCGACCTTCTGAGCTAGTCTTGATCACGCCACATGGGCCCAACGTATATACCGATGTAAAGGCTTTTGGGCCCTTACATGTTTGCTTGAGAGAGCCACTTTCGCCGAGACCACCACGCATTATACAATCTCCGCTGGGCCAGCCCTATGCGGAAACACTTCCTATATATGCATGCCCGCGACAACTATATACGATCGAGCGGCTTTCCAAGGCAGTTGTGTTGTGGCCAGGTCCAGTTCTTTTCCGAGTTGATTGTTGTGGGAAAGGGGGTCAGCCATTCCCCGATGACTAAGCGAGCCATCCCTTTCGACGAGTTGTTGAATCTTCGGAAGATGTCACCTGACTTTCCTCCCTCGTGATATATGGTCTTGCTCGAGAACCCCCATCCCAAAAGCCTGGTGAGGAAATATAATGGGAACACTTTCGTGTGCACTAAACTGAATAATTGTCGTATATATATATAATTGCGTGTGCAAACATACCAGAAACGGGGAGTTGCCGAGAAACTTGCCAACTGTCATTGTTGGGCCTTGACCGAATTTACTTCTGGACCAGTAACACCAATGATTGGCACTCCGAAATTCTCGAGCTCTGCTTGAGCCGCCCCCCAACCTTTGTCACCAGGATCCACGGCCCTAGTACCTTCTTGCACTATATAAGTGATGAAGCCCATCTTTTTAGCGTCTATAGCACTCCACTTCACACAATAGTCCATAGCAAGCCCCACCAGGTAGACGTGAGTAATTGATGCTGCCTTCAGCAGTTCACTCAAGCCACTGCTAGTTACTGAAGGATTTTCGAAGATATCCATAAACGCGGAATACATCTCAACTCTCCTGTCATGGCCCTTCTCGACTATATGGTCCAGTTGGTTCACATGTAGTTCCGGAAGTAACTCAGCCCCCCCAGTGCCTTGGACACAATGGACGGGCCAGAGTCGTGTCTCACGGACCTCAGACGGGTTGTGAGGATTGGTTATTTTTGCAAAGCATGTGAACGGTTCGTTGTTTGGAGCTTCATGATTTGAAGCGAATGATATATGGTCGGGCGGATGGAAATCCTTTGTCGCAATCTTGAGAGCGAATGGAAGAGCCAGGAGTTCATTAACAACAGGTATAATGTCTCGTCCACCCTTAACAGCAAGTGAACCATTCTGTGCCAGTCATCACCGTCAGCTTACAAGAAGTTCACAGGGAAGAGGTACCTACAGGGGGACAGAAGTCTTCTTGTAGGTCTATAACGATCAACGCTGGTTTATATAGAGCGGGAGGCGTCTCTAGATCGTTATCCATGGCCTCTGCTCAACTTTGGATGGAGGTTGTCAAAGCGAAGATGAGAGGAATAAAGTGGGGTGACCGTGCACAAGTGAAGTTGGCTGCACCAAAAGTAACCGACACCCGTGAATAATAATCTCTAAGCAACTGATCACTGAAGTGGTTAAGCGACACCTGGCTGGCACCCTAACGCTCCACCTGACAACACTAAAAATCCTGGTCTTAACTGAATTTTAGTGGGGGTTTCCATACAAGAAAATAAATCATTACTTTATCTTTCTCTTTATGATAGCCGGCCCCAAGAAGTGCATACCTGGATGCATAAATCCATACATGTCGCTTTTTGCAGAAATCGCCATTACCAGGCACCGAGATCGTGGTCAAACCTCGTCAACTCCCTCCCAGCATCCTCCACATCCTTCTTCGCTTTCATCCTCATGTAAAAAATGGGACAGTCTTTACTACTACAGATAACCTCACAGTGCATACTGCCCTGGCATCTCTGGCATTGCGTCCACAATCTCCCAAACCGAACCTCTAAATCCGAAACCCTGTGTAATGTCTTTTGATATAGCTCCCCCATCCTTGGCCGGCAGTTCTCGCAAACTGCCCCCGCGCTCTCGTCTTTGCCCGTCAGGGGCTTTTTGCAACCCATGCAGGTTTGGGTTTTTTTGGTGAATTTCATGAGGCCCCCCACTGAGGAGGCGGCGACCGTTATGGAGCGGGTGTGTTCGCCTGTGAGGAGCTGACCGGCTTTTCGGTCACCGAGGATGGGTTCGAAGATTCGAGCTAGAGGTTTCGCTAGCTGGTTGTCGAGATAGTACTTTGTGTCGATTGGCACGTTGTGCTCTAATACGAAAAGGGGGTCCTCTGATCGTTCGTAGTTCTTTGCGCCGCCAGTGCCTTTGATAATCACATATGCCACACGGTCCCCAAGTGCTGGCGCGGATCCGATGTCTCGTTTTCTCATTCGTTCAGCAAGCTCAACGTGTGCTTGTTTCGCGCTGTAGTCATTTTTCGTCAGGGCTTTTGTGATGACTAGTTGAGACATGTCAATTCTATTTTGCAGGAGGTCCGATATAGTATCTTTGACATAGCTAAATATGCATGTTAGTATACTAGTTCAACCCCACCAAAAGATTACTTACTCCTGAGCCCCTGGAACGTCTCGGTCTATGAGAATCTTCCTCAGGACCGTCTCAATCACATTCTGCACAAGTCGGCAGTTATCCCTGCGCACCGTCTCAATGCCCTTGGTGTCCATCTTATCATACTTCTCAGTTCCAGTCCAATACAAGCCAGCATATCTCTTCTTGTTGATAAGGAGATATGGGAAGTATACTTTCTCGAACTCTAGCTTAATTGGATTGATGAACTTCGAAGAAACATAAGTAGCCGCATCTTGGCCCAACTCCATAGCCTTTGCTAGGTCGGTGGGCCCGAACTTTACCATAACCGAGTCGGTATCCCCATATATAACTTGCGCATCATGAGAATAACCCTTTTCGATTTTGTAACGGTTCTCCACCTCTTCCTTGGTCCTCTCAATCATCTGTCGTCCATAACTGGTTGTGCTGCTCGCAATCGCCAAACACGGCAGCTTCCCAGACGTCGCACCCGTGAGCCCATACACACTATTTGCACTGATCTTTAGCGCTAGCTGCCGACCGTTCAAAACCGCCTTCTTAAACGGGTCGGTCTCGACTGCTAACTCCCTCTTAGCCTTCTTTCTTGCAGACAGAAGTTCCTCTAGGATGGTTGTGAGCAGTCCTTTTCGCACGTTGGCTTTGCAAAAAAAATCTCCATTCGGTGTGACAATATAGTGTTTATCTTTCTCAAATCCCAGTCGCTCGATACTCTTTTGGTTAAGGAGAGTCGTATAGCACAAATTGTGCGCCTGGATGATACTTGGGTATAGAGATGCAAAGTCAAGTGTGGCAATCGGCACGTCGTAGTACCCCCTAGTGGGCTCAATGACCGTAGCACCTTCATACTGTTCGTCGGCCACTTCGGTCTTTATATTAGGGATGACGAGCTGCTGCTCTGCCGCCTTTCGGAAAAGTTGACTTAGGAATTTCACTTGCTGGCCTCTGGCGAGGAGGTAATTGAATGGAACTCCCGTAACCCTGGCCATTTCGGTATAATTGACGAGACACATTAGCTTATCCATTAGGCGTTGGGGGAGATAAGCGTCTTTAAGACAGTAAACAGCCAATCGCCGCCTCGATTCAGGGGTGCCATTGAATAGCTCGGAGATCATTGAATGATGCACGTCTTCCTTCTGCTCCCCAAGGAAGTGTGCGCATACAGAGTTGAGAGTGTAACTTCGCAATTGGTGGTCCCTTTGAACGAGTTGAAGTAAATCTAACTGTAATCGTCCATTTGTATTTGTGGTCTTAGTATCTCGATTGCCCATTTGCTTGCTCGAGAAGTTTGAATCCCTAGACTGGGAGTAGGCGTTTTTCATCCGCGTCCAGTATGGAAAGCGTGGTAGTTTTAAATATTGTGCTCTATCCAGGAGATACGGGAAGTCGAAATTCGCAATATTGTATCCTATAATTACATCCGGATCGACTTCCTCCAGGAAATCCCTCCATTTCATCAGCATTTTTTCCTCAGTGTCAAATTCGAAAATTTGTGTGTTGACAATCAAGCTGCAGGTATCAAGGCAGAAGACGTTTCGAACGAAAGGCTTCGCCTCGCCATACCGGGTGACGATATTAGCAATCTGTATTACCGGGTCCTTTTTAGGCTCTGGAAAAACCCCCTTGCGGCCAGCACATTCAATGTCAAATGAGAGGATGCGTAGAGGTGCCATCTTTGCCCATTCGCCGTCAGATGGATGAGCATGGAGATCGCGGTAATTAGCGTAAGCTTCGATTTGGCAATTTGACTGTTTATCCCTTGCCGGAAGCATGTGGAATTTCTCTGCGGGCACCTCTACCCAAGACATGCCCGCCATCTGCAATTCAATTAGTTAGCCGCGGGTCCTCTGCACTCTGATATTCGTGGGATAGGATTCCTGACCTTGGTATCAACCATGAATCTTAATACGTACTGAAGGTTATCAAATGTCATCAGTCCCGTCTCATTAATACGCCACATGCCTCTCCAGTTAGCATCGCCCCCCTCTATCATTGACCTGAGCCTGCCGATGGATTTCGGGTCGTTCACAGATATCTTCAGATATGGACTCTTCAGATTCCCTTGGAAGCCATAGACATTCTCCCTTCGAACCATCTGAACAGAGGCAATGGTCGGTTGATGTTGGGCAAATTGATTGTCGAGATATGCTTTAAAGGCCTCACAGTCGCTCTTCTGGAAAGATACTGGCGCAGGGACATAGAGGTAGTGCAGGAAGTCCGTGACGTGGAGCAAAACCGAATGACCAGTCTACGATAGCAGCGTCTTGTTAGCGTCCTGGATCCTTAGTTCAGACGCGTGAAGCTGCTGTACCTCAGTAACACCGAACAATCTGATTGTAGTTTTCCCACCAAACAGATTACCCTCTTCCGTCTCTATCTGCTGGAAGCATAAGCTGCCTTGGGCATCAAAGTCGTCCAAGTTTGGCCGACTCCACTGCTGGTCCTTTTCAGAATTTCGCTCTTTCAAATTGGACATATCCTGCGTCAACTTCTCGAGCACCTCCTCCTCAAACTGACTCTTCGGCTGACTGGAGAGGAGCTTGCCATTCTGGCCGCCCTGGGAGCTTTGGAGTCTGCTTGCAGCACCCGGAACCGCGTCGAGCTTCCGCTTCTTTGCGGACGGGGACGGGGCGACATTCCTGCTCGTGTTAGTCGAGTCGCCGAGCACCCTCTTCTGGGTTGGCATTGTAGCAGCTAGCATCCTATCCAAGGCCGTTGGGGTGCCGGGTCGAGATGGGAATAGTACTACGGAGACGTGGGTTGCAATTGTGGACGAAGAATTGCATTGGGAGGGGCCGGATGCAAGCGCGACGCGACGAGACTCATTAACGCGTGCTGAGATATCCCGTGACGTACATTATACATGTACAGTATTGTACGCCTGCACAGCGTATCGCCGAGCACTGGCGGCAAGCACCAGCTGCTTATTTACGGCTAGGCGTCGTCTATCATGCTATCGTGGCTGTTCGTCAGCATAGCCTCACAACAGCGCAGCGACGCGTGTAATAACTCTATCAGCCTCCCTGCACGGCTATTTTAGAAAATATAAACTCAGGCCGGCCCACGCTGACTTCCGCATCTCTGTTCTATCCGTTGAGAGTTGGTGGGTTTTCTGCCTGCCTTCCGTCCCAGTCGTTTCAATCGTGCTGTCCTCTATCGATTCTGAAACAAGAGAGCTCCCGACCGACAGGGCTTTCTCTGAATAGCCACGGGGCTCAAAGTGCATCCGGCGCCGAGAGAACTCCCGTTGATCTGAACCTCTGGCATATCACTCCTCGATATTGCAGCCCGCATTCAGTCATTCACTCCCCTCAATCACTCACCCCACTCACTTAACACGTTTTCAAAACGTCATCAGTGGCATCCGTACCACGTACTAGCTCTGTCGGCGCCAAAATCGACTTCAAACCACTTGGTTAGCCCTCTAATCTGTCCCGTGTTTCGATCGACTCTTGCTTGACAAGACGCAGGCTGTCTCTACTGTATCTACACGAGCCCTGAACAGCTGCCAAAGTCCATCTTTCTTAGATCTGGATCAGAGCGCGGATTGATTTTGCTGGAATATTGTTAGCGACATCGGTATTTCAGAGTCAGCCTTGTTCCAGCAACGCATCGGCACCGTCGCCTGCACGTCCCTCACCACGAAGTTGCTCCTTCTAAGGCCACCCCCGTGTCCCTACAATGGCAGCGCAGGAGTACTACAGCTCAGGATGGTCTAGTCCACAGCACGCGCACAATGCCCCTCTACCCCCTCTTCCATCAGGCTCACAGTCATCTTCGGGACCAACAGGCATCGCTACTCCGGGGTCCTCAAGCTCTTCGCCATTTGACGATCACGCATATCCCTATTCGCCCCATACACAAGACAGTCACCATTCCTTTGGAGGTTCAACAGAATACTATGGCAAGGCTGGCAAACCGCACGAGCAAGATCCATATGCGGACAACATCCCTTTAAAACCAACGCACCTATCTAACCAGTTTAGCGCTGGATCAGAGGAGCGATTGCCGGGCCCTTTAGGAGGTGGTGGCGGAGGAAAGCGGAAAAAGAAGAGTGGTATCCCCGTCAAGAAACGCATCCCATGGTTTGTGTATGTGGTCACGACAATACAAGTTGCCATTTTTATTGGCGAGTTGATAAAGAACAGTATGACAGAATGAGCTTCCCTCAAACTTAAACCGTGTACTAACTCGTGCCATTTTAGTTACATTGACCAAGACTCCAATCGCTATCCGCCCCCAGTTCAATCCCATGATCGGCCCCTCGTCATATGTACTCATTAACATGGGCGCTCGTTTTGTGCCTTGCATGCGCAGCACCCCCGGCGTGCAAAATTCCGCGATCCCAATCTCCTGGCCCTGCCCCAATACCACAACCTCTGACCCAAACAGCCCGTCAATGCAATGTCAGCTCTCTGATCTCTGTGGTTTCGGCGGTGTTCCAAACCCAGTCCCGAATGGCTCCCTGAGTACAAATCCGCAACCGAATCAATGGTTCCGATTTATCATCCCTATATTTTTGCATGCTGGGCTTATCCACATAGGATTCAATATGCTATTACAGATGACACTCGGAAGGGATATGGAACGGACGATTGGTCCCTTGAGGTTTGCCCTAGTATATTTCTCTAGTGGCATATTTGGTTTTGTTCTTGGCGGCAACTTTGCACCAGATGGCATAGCTTCGACGTACGTCTCGTGCCCCACTCCCTAGCATACACTCACTAATTTTGAGACAGTGGGGCATCAGGGGCTCTTTTTGGAATTGTTGCGCTTATACTCCTCGACATCCTCTTCACCTGGAGCGATAGGCCCACGCCAAAGAAAGACCTCGCATTCGTCGCCGTTGACGTTGTCATCTCCTTCGTCCTTGGTCTCCTCCCTGGTCTAGATAATTTTTCCCATATTGGGGGCTTCTTGATGGGCCTGGTACTCGGTCTCTTTGTCATGCACTCACCGAACGCGCTAAGACGGCGAATCGGCGACGATCCTCCGTACGCGCCTGTCTCTACGGCTAGGCCAGCTAGTGGTGGTCTCGGTAGTTTCGCGAAGAAGCCCGTCGGCTTCTTTAAGGGAAGGAAGCCACTCTGGTGGGTATGGTGGCTTTTGAGGGCCGCTGCTCTGGTTGGGGTATTGGTCGGATTCATTGTGCTACTCAACAACTTCTACAAGTATAGAGTGAAGTGTGCGTGGTGTAAGCGGCTGAGTTGCTTGGTACGTGCCCCCTCCCAAATTCACCCTAGCAATCTAAATAGCGCTGACTCGCTCGCTGTAGCCCGTCAGCAATTGGTGTGACTTGGGAAATCTTCGCCTTAGCAACACTACCACATCCCAAAAACGAGACTTATTTTCGCCTGTATCTCTGGAAACGTTCCTTTAGGGTTGGCTGTCGTATTACTTAATGTCTTTCTTTACCTCACGAAGCATCGATGGTGGTTGTATCATAGCACATTATTGTATGGGTGTAGTTCTAAAAGTCCCTAGTGTAAACTCTGTACGGAGTAACAGTGAAATGGCCTCTGAAAATACCGAGGGTTTTCGTCCCTAATTTTGAGCTTCCGCGTAACCCATTTCGGAATAACTTCTTGCTACCCTACTCCCCCGCTAAGTGTCCATTTCGTTCACTTGCTCCCTCCCACTGCCTCCTGCTCCCTCACTGCTCCCTCACCGCTCCCTCCCGCTCCCTCCAGCTCCCTCACTGCTCCCTGCTCACCCTCTGCTTCATTTTGGGCTCCCTACCCTCTAGCAACTTTAGGCGATCCCGAGAAAAGAAACTATGAAGAGCCCATTCTGGTTCCCGATGATGGATCCTAATGCTGGAATAGATGATGAGCCGTCTTCATGCAGTACTAGTCTGGGAGTAAGACAGTGGCGGGGCTGTCTCGCTAGAGAGAGATGAGGAATAAGGATATGATATTTCATGATGTATATAACTACATTCTAGCCACGCTCAATTGTATCTACATAGCTTCATACCACATAGATCACATGCAGTAAGTTCAAGCCGGTCTGCTGCACTGCCCAGAAGTGCTGCTTGTCCAGGAAACTTTCTCTATACCATTCAATATATATTGGCTTGTCAGTACGAGTGAGTCTATCAGCAAGGATCATGGCTCTACCACGCTTTCGGATGAGGAAGCCTACTAGCTGAACCTGTAGGCTTTGATGCTTTCGACCAATTCGAGGCCTCAGCAGGCGTTTTGTTCATCACCGCGCTGAATGAAACGGGTATTATCGTCATTCGAAAGGTGCATCACAACTATAGTGGAAGCGTTACGAGCCCCTTCCTTGCCATTCTTGACCGTTATTGTAGAGCACCGCCCGTCAATAATCCTCAACTGCCTTAAAAAAAGCCTGGTAAGCTCTGTTTTGCACGTCATTATTAGCATTCCGTCACATAGATAGAGAAAATTGTATGGTATCGTTCGCTGAATGTACTATAATGTAAAAGAATCGTTGACTAAAACTCACAGCGAAATTCCACGACCTTTTCCGTCGTGATAGCACCAGCGACAATGGCCACTAATTAATTACTCTAATATTTCTCACTGTGTCGCGAGAAACACACCGTAACGAGAAAGCCATGGTACTTTGACTTGAAGCAACTTAGACGTCCTCACAGAGTGGATTTTCCCCAAAATCTCGTGCAAGACTTAGAGCTGATAGCCTGACCTCCTTTCCTGAGCTTCGCTATTACTTTTCTATTGGTACTGGAGTGCCCATGTGTGTCAGAAAACATTCCGTCATGCTCGAATTCCCCCCAATCATACGGGATTGTCTCAGATTGGAATAGATCTGAACAATTGATGTCAGTTAGTGCGTTTTCATAAACAATAGCCGCCACAGGCACGGACCGGACGGGATCTTAGCTTTGCGCAATATTTCGTCCTTCTGTGCGGGGGCCATGCGCTGTATCTCCTCCCAATGTCGATAATGAAAGGAGTTCGGAGAGAAAGAGTCGTAAGATCGGTGGCAAGGATAGGGTGTGCAAATACCCTAGCGAATATTATACAATATTGAAAAATATACTGAATCGCCAGTTGTTTTAGGTTGTTGCTATGCCTGCCATAAATGGTAGCTCAAACAGGATAGGGTTGAGCATTTTCGGCCGTTAAGGGGACGCTGTGGAGTATATCACTGGAGCACTTGGTTCGAGCAAGGCTAAACCGAATGGACTGACATCGTCGAAGGACCATAGTGCCGGTGGAACGCATTCGGGGTCCCAGGCCTTGGGATCGGGCATCTGGCCGGCAGTTAGCAATGTTGGCCTCTGCACAATGGCACCTCGGCCTGTCGTAGTCTTACTCCCTGAATACTGCACTTAGATATTACCAAGTCAATACTTTTTGCATTCCTCGATATCAGCGACCATGGCGACGACGGAATTATCATTATGGAGCGGATTCACGGGACTGTCTTAGAAGACTTATGGGCGCAAATTGGTTGGGTTATGACAATAGGATTGGCTTTTCAACTGCGTTACGCTGTTCACCGTCTTCGGTCTCTGACCTCTCCAACTGCAGGGTCCTTGTTTACTGGAGCGTGCAGGTCTTTCTGGCTCGGTAACCGCTATAATCTTCCTGCGCATTCAACTCCTGACGCTATCACATCCTTTATTGAATTTTGGAACAATTTCACCCCCAGAAGGCGGAAATCACCTGAACCCACCAAGTCCAAGTCCGACCAGAAGAACTATTTGCCTTCTTTACCTACATCCCTAGTTTTCACGCACCACGACCTCGCGCCCCGAAACCTCCTCGTCGACAAGCAAGGGCACCTCTGGCTTCTAGACTGGGAGTATTCCGGCTGGTATCCTGTGTATTTCGAATATGCTTCTATGCAGAATTTTAATGTGCCACGGAATTGGAGTTGGATCGCGCAATTGCGATGGAAAGTTTTTAGTTTGATTTCCGTCGGAGCCTACAATTGTGAAAAAGACGTGCTTCAACGGATTAGGGTGAAGTTCAGACGGTTCCCCGTAGGACGGATGTACGAAGTTTTACATAACAAGGCGCCGGCTAGATACTCTGTATCATTGTAGCTACAACACAAATTATCTGATATTGTATCGGGGCTGCTACTTTCTCCTTGTCACATGTGAAAGCACGAGGCTAGAAAGCCATATGTGAATGATCCAACCGCGCCCGCAATTATGGCCCATATACCCAAACAGCTGCGAAGGATCATCGAGGCCTTAGTAATGTGCCCGCACCTAGCTGACAGATTGAATTCTGGACGTAATGTGGGGGGTCGAGAAGGATCGCGTCTGGTGCCTTCACAATGAGGTAACCCAAACGCTAAGCCCCTGTGCGCTTCGGATTACTTCAGAACCAAAGTTCCATGGCTGGCTGAATGGGGGAGTCCAGCGATAGGGTGACTTCCCGAACCCTGCCCCTCGGGGTTGCCCCGCAGTACTGTTTTGATGTAGAGACGCTTGAGCTGGGCTAGCGCTGGCCATCAATAGGAGAGTTTTGTTCAGGTGGGAGATTCACGAGACCTATTCGAAGGCCCGGAGAACATGGGAGCAGAAGCGGACTTAACGAGTAGCGTCGAGGAGCTAGCACGGTCGACGAGGAAGGCTACTAAGGCCCAGGATTACGCCACACCCGTCTAGGTTGATTACCCTGGGTATGCCATACCAGAGAAGTTCGGCGATGGAAAGATCCCCGGCCCGCATGAAAGGGGACTGGAGAGGTGACCACGATCTCAGCTTTTAATAGAGATGGTCCATCTATCAATATTGACTCGATGTTGGAGGTGGTCCAAGCGGCAGAGTATCCAACCTCCAGATACCGTGTAACTGGGATATGGGTTCCATTTGGATTTGTAACTGCCTTCAGAGCTGGTGCTTATATGCAGGCGGGATTTCTTAACGCTCTCCTGAGTTGATGGTACCCAGTCCGAGGGGAAATACTTTAGTGATATCCTATCGCGTGCGTTGAAGCCATTCCCGCAGAGACAGATGGTGAGAGTTGGAATGCTTAGGTTGCTTTTCCCCAATCGCCTTCAGATGTTATTCGCTTGAAAGTTGTATTTTTTCGTGCTTGGCCGCTACAACTGTCGTACTTTGCTTAATGGGCTTCAGTCCCATATTAATTAGACCTGGAATCAATCGAATAGCCTATCTACGTTGTGGCCGACTTCGTCGTACCTCCCCCAACAAACGGAAATCCATAGATGTAGAAGTCTACCTTGACTACCAGCCAAGAGTATTCCGGCATTACCATACACCACTAAACACTCCGAGTGGAATGCCGACGTACAGTCTTCGGACCCCTTGTCGATAGCTCCACACTACTCAATCAGCGGGGAATAACAGCTATCCAGGGCAAGCTAAAACCGTCACATACACCACTTATGCACCGCAGTTCATTCATGCTCTCACAGGCGGTTGCAAGGCTTGGACCCCCGCCAAAGAGCGTCAATCGCACGTCCTCTAGTGCATCCCCACAAAGACAATGCTCTGGGCATTCCACCGCTTTCCTTCTCTCAGGAGAGGTTGCAATCTCCATGCTGTACTCCCGGCCTCAGAGAGAGAGAGAGGAGGGAATGCCCATCTAGTTGCACCGGGCAAGAACAGTCCAATAGATACGCGGGGCGGCCACCAGGGGCTCAACAATGGCGTGCAGCTTCTACGGTGGAGCCTGGAGCGGGGTTAGTGTAACCTGGAACGCCAGCTCAGAAAGCGCTGGCTGCCACTCTCTGTGCCCCCAAAGGAGGCTCCATCTTCACCAAAACGCAGAGTTTAAGATTAAGTTAGCGCCATGGCTCCAACGAAACCTTGCAAGTATTTTGCCCTTCCTGGGGGCTGTGCCAGAGGCGCCTCATGTCGATATACGCACATTGTCGATTCTCCTCTGCCGGCTTCTCCTGCTCCAAAGGATAAGCGCTTCATGATTCCGTGCGAATACTTCCTACGAGGGGCGTGCAACAAGGGAGACACATGTCCGTATGCTCATCCAACCCAGCCGCTGCTGCCGCCTGCCAAAGAAGCCCAACCAAGTGGGGGGGGTAGCAATGTACGCAGACCGAACTCTTTTACTCCTCTCGACACGGGTTGAGCGAGTTGATTTTCATTTAGGAACGGCCAAGGCCGAACCATTTCACTCGAGAGCTCTCTGGAGCTATCGTTCATTTCGAAGACGGGGGCCGAGTTTCTAAAGTTTCTCTTTCCTCCGACTTTTCAGCCATTCGAATCGCCGGTCTACCACTAGACAGCTCGCCAGAATCGGTGGCAGTCACGCTGGACGAGCTAGGCTTCAAGGTGCCAGCCACTTGCGTGCGAATCGTTGGGGACAGTTCTACATCCTCCGTGAGTGCCGACGTTAGAGTAGGTGATCCAACATTTGCAGCAAGCTTTTGCGGTAAGCTCGGTTCGATATGGAGCACCGTAACCAGACATTCAAAGCTCCAAGCCAGCCCTATTGCCACGAGTATTCTGTCGGAATCGACTGTTCATCAAATTGACTGCAAGAAGGTCGTCTGCTCATGGCACAAGTCTTCCCGCATGGCCTGGCTAAACTTTGGCAGCGGGAACATTGCAAGGAGGGTTTGGAGTCAATATCACCGTGGCTCTTACAAGATCCTTGGGAAGCAGGTGGCTTGTGATTCTCCTCACTGTAGCCCGACCAGAAACAACAACCCGGTGGCATGGACCGTTGTCCTGAAAGACTTGCCGGGAAACACAACAAGAGAGGCGATACTTCATTCTATCAAATATGACACAGATAAGCCCCGTCACATCGAATTAGGATCACCTAGCTATGGCGCAACGGATGACGAGGCAAATGCAGCAGTGAAATCGTTGCTGTCACAGATCGGCACACTTGATTCCTGGGAAGCGAGCGGAGGCTTGTCTGCAAAGCGTATGAAAGCAAAGGCACGCTTTCGAGATGAAGCCGATGCTAGGGAAGCCACCAGACGACTGAATGAGAAACCTTTGCCCTTTTCAGCTGGCAAACTATCAGTGACACTTCTTACCACTGCAAAGTTCAAGAATACCACCAATATTTACGATGCTGTAAAACCTATGATCGATGCGGAAACTCGCAACTGGCCTCAACATTTACAGCCCAAGGTGTTTCGAAACACTGATCCTGCTCAGGTTTATACGGTCTTGAAAATTGAAGGAGAGGCTAAAGACATTGCAAAAGCAAATGATTCACTGGCTAGGATTCTGGCTGGTGTTACTGCTATGAACGGCGAAGTACCTATATGGAGTGCTTCTTTCAATAGTCGGGGTCAAATCAGGAAACTGGAGCAGATTCAGCAAGGCCTTGGGGTTTGCATTGTCCCCGATAAGAAGAAGTCACAGATCCGTCTCTACGGTGCACCCGAAAAATGTAAGGAAGCGCAACAAGTCCTCAGCAGCATCGCTGAGGCTGATTCATCGACTTTCAGGGCAATTGAACTCGATCTCTACAAGTTTTGGTGGGCTTCGCACGGAGGGTTTCAGCGGATCGTCTCTGCCCTTGGAGCTGACGTTGTTGCAATTGATACCGTGTCAATACCAAAGAGAATCCTGATTACAGGCTCAAAGGAAGATTATCATACCGCACTAGCTATCGTTTATGGCGAAAAACCAGAAGAACGCAAGCTGGGCGCTGGAAATGCCGCCACCACGGAGTGCGCTGTGTGCTGGACTGAGGCAGAAAAGCCCATTCGGACACAATGCGGTCATTTGTATTGTCTCGAGTGTTTTGAAAACCTCTGCTCCTCGACGCCATCTGGAGACAAGGAATTCGGAATCACTTGCCAGGGTAACCTGGGGAAATGTGGGGTGGTTCTCGGCCTTCCCGAACTCCAAGACCACCTATCGTCCATTGCATTTGAAGCCGTCCTCGAAACGTCATTCGCGTCCTATATTAGTCGCCACCCAGACACTTTCCGCTACTGCCCTACCCCCGACTGCAGTCGAGTGTATCGCCTTGGCACCGCTGCCAAAATCTACACCTGCCCACAGTGTCTCGCGACAACGTGCATGTCCTGTCACAATGCTCATGATGGCCTCACGTGCGCCGAATACAACTACCGCGCTTCAGGCGAGCACGAAGCATTCGAAAAGCTGAAAAAAGAACAGGGCTTCCAAGACTGCCCAAAATGCAACACCACAATGGAAAAGACCGAGGGATGTGATCACATGAAGTGTGGGGGCTGCGGCATTCACCTGTGCTGGGTGTGTTTAGAAACGTTTGCGACGGCTGGGCCGTGTTACGACCATATGAACAAGAAGCACAATGGAATTGGGGTGCATATTCCTCGCGAAATTGTTTAGGTGAGAATTGAGAGAGGAAGGGCCTTCCCCGGGGGGAAGGAGGGTTACTCTCAAGAAAGAACCCAACACACGCAAGCGAGACGCCGAGGGGATGGCGGCAAAGGCCAATTACTTGACATAGCTGGCGGTGCGCAACGCTAGGGTTTGACAGTGGAGTTGTGAGGGATATCATGCCACAGGAAAAGCCCAGCCCACGCAGCCTCGCTGTCAGAAGGCTGTCACTTCTGCCTCAGGCGGGAAATGAATACATGGTCTTGCGGTGAGGGAAATAGGAAGAGCACTTGTTGAGGCTCGTACAATACAGTACACGGCATCATTCTTCTATATCTCAACTCTTCTTGATTTTACAGAGGAAAGATATCACTAAATACCAAAGAATGCAGAATATCAAGTCTTTTCCAACACGGGTCCGCAGGTTTTAGTCTGATTGTGAGCTTCCAAATATATTGCTTCCTCAGTAAGGGGTGACTCTAATTAGGCCGTCAAATTGCCCCCCGGCCTCTCCTTCCGGAAGAACCAAGAGTATTCGTTCGAGAACGCATCAATTCCCCCGCGAGCCCCGACGGCATCCCCAGCCTCAAGCCCAACCCTACCGACAGAATGTCCAAAGCCAGCCTCGTCCAACACGACCGAGAAATCCCACCGAAAATTCCCGCGAGAAATATGCTCCGTCCCCTGTCCCCTCTACCAAGCCATTCAAACCACCCATTACTTTCTAAAACACCTTTTTTTTTTTTTTTTCTTCTTTCCACCCGAAGACAGCTGCACAAGCGCACGCACTGCCGATTCCAGGAGAATCCGAGCACTGTGGAGAAGCCCGTACTTCTTTCAGTAAGGGAGAGCGGGGCACAAAGCAGGAAGGAGGTGGAAGGGGGGGGGGGGGGGCGTGGGATAGTGTAAGGTCGGGGGGGGGGGGGGATCCTTTGGAAGAAAGGGGGAAGGGGGGGAATACAGGAGTGAAGGTGCGTGCGCTGGAGTGGTGTTTTGCGGATATTTGGCACGGCGCTGGTGGGGAGGAGGTGCTCCTAAACATAACATATCTCTCTCTCTATATATGTGTATGTATATGTATATATATGTATATATATACATGCAATCCTCTCACACACACTCTCTCTCACTCACACACGTTAAAGAACCCCCCACCAAAAAAAAACTCGAAAAATCAAATTAGAGGGGAAAAGAGAAAAGATAAAAAAAAAAACGCCGCCCGCCTCCTTCATGTTATGCATTGAATTTCTGTCATCCCATCGCCTGGCTGATTTCGCTGGTTTTTTTTACAGGAAATAAGAAATTAGGAAACAAAGGGGGGGTAGGAAATATATAGAGTACAAATGGCATATAAGGGGGGATATTTATTCCCAATCTCGCCACTCGTCCTCCACTCCACCTACCCTCTCCAAGAGCTTCTGGTTCTCCGCACTTCGATGCGGAGTCTCGCGGCTCCCGGCCTTCAGCTTATCCTTCACCCATCCCTGCCCACTCCTCATAAACAGCCCCCTTTCTCCTCTCCCATCCTCATTCTCATTACTAACGCGGCTGCCAACTCGGCCCTCCTGTTCATCAGGATCCGCATCCTCATCCTCGTGGCTGCTCCCTTCATATGCGTCCGCAAACTCGTTTCCGTCGTCGTCGCTATTATGGTCGCCGTAGCGGGTGTTGTGGGGGCTGCGCAACGTCCGCATGGACATGCCGCTATCGCTGTGTGAAGTGTTGTCGTGAAGGTAATCGGCATATTGGTCTGGATGCCGACCAACCTGATCGGCTTTCACGGGTGACCGACGGCCCGATATAGGGACGGAAGCAACGCCCGTGGACGCAGTGAGGTAGTGTCGCTCTAACCCATCTCCCCGAGGCGGCCAACTCGCAGAAGACTCAGGGACGAGTGTACCGCTATGCCCATCCCATGAAGAGTTGCGCTCTATCCCGGGTGTGACCCCTGTTCCGCCCCACCCTGCCCGCCTCTCCCGCTCCTCTTGTAATCGCCACTCCTCTTCCCGTTCGCGCAGAAGCGCATCCCTCGCCTCTAGCCATTTGGGACTAGGTTCCCAATTCCACCCATCTCCTGTGCTGTTGCAGACTGGGAGGCACCAGAGCCATGGGTTAGGTCCAAACATATGGTGGAGGTTGGCCCGCCATCCCAGATCGAACGCATTGGGGAGCTTCTCTGAGAGCTGCTCCTCGAGGTAGGACTGGTAGCGGTTGCGCTCACGTTCACGTTCGAGATCGTTGTAGTTGCGGTGGAGAGATGCCGTTGCGGTTGTGGGTTGAGAACCAGCCTGCAAGGCATTTTCTACGCCTACCTCCCCGCGAGATGAGTTAGGGAGCGTGTTGGCGTGAATCTTCCGCAATTGCTGACCGTAGTTTGGCGACGGGTAGCTTTCGTACCGCTGTTGACTCTGTAGGTTTTTCCGAAGAGGCGAAAGATACCGGACTTTTTCCAGACACTCAATCGTCGTTTGATTTTTCAAAACCAAGCTTAGATGCCATCCCGTGAATCCAGTAAGGACCAAGCCAATGATACCAGAGACCACAGCCAGGAGAATATAGTTCACTGGCATCGTGGTATCTACGAACTGCCCATCGCTGAGGACATTTCCCCACACCCAGTCAGCCGTGACCGCGAAGCACACCCAGCAGAAGATCGAAGTGTAGACGAGGAACAGCACAAATGCTTTGTAGTTGCGTAGTCCGAGGCACGTTGCCAACCAAGGGCAGTGATGGTCCATCTTCAAGACGCACCGCCGACATGTCGAACAGTGGTGGGCACGATCTGGCTTAGGGCATTGGCATTTCTTGCAATACCGCGTAGAGCCAGTCGACTTGACGGTTAGTGACGCGGTAGTCGGTGGCTCGTGTGTTGGTAGGTGGCTGTACCCATTTGCTGTCGTCAGAGGGGAACCAGGATCCGTGAATACAGCAATGGTATATGACGAGTTCGCGAGAAGGTAGAGCGAGATGCCCAAGAGAGATAGAGAAAGCCCTGGGTGGTGCGCGCGATCAGTTCTGCAACCTTCCTAGACCAACAAAGGAAACGCAGACCCACCTCTCCACCCACTATCCCCCCTTATTGTTTTGTATCCTATGGAGGCTTCCACCCATACTGCCCAGCTGGTCATTCCATACACGAACGCCAGTGGAAAGTAGGTTACGAGACGGCAGCAGGTGCGTTCGCATCGCCGTGCAACGGTCCGATGGCGGTGCTTATAGGACGGCGATGAGGGCGGCGAAGGGGTTCCCAGAGGCGCCATCTACGAGCAGTGAACTAGCTTACAGGCTCAACGGTCGTAGCCAGCATGAACTTCGAAGAGCGGAATCCTAAACAGATATAATACCGAAGGGGCTGAGGCTCGCGCGGCAAGCTGGAAGCTCAGCCTCCCTGGAATGCCGCCCAAACCCAACAACACCAGGTTCAAAATACACTTGGTCGGGGCAGCTGCTAGTGGGTAGTGGCGCTGTAGGGGAGCGGCAGAACAGGTCTTACATTCCAAGCGCGTAAGAGTGGTTTCATGGGAGCAACTACCAACTACGGAGTACAGAAGTCGTACATGTACATGTACTTCTGACGATGTCACGTGCAGGAATTGAATGCTGTGCACGGTACTTGTACCATGGTACTCGGTACTTGGAGATCGAGAAGTCTGCGCCTAGTAACACCAGACGGAGTATATTGTACCTTTGCTCGCGCGTTGCTACGCAGAGGCCTCCAAGTATTTGGTACCCCCCTCCGCCCTCTTCCGGTATGGCGTCTCGCCCGCCGCTTTTTCGACCCCAGTCTGTTACCTCAACCTGATTCTCTAACCTTTGCCCCTACTCGACCACGAGCCCAATGCCCCTCCGCCTGTATCCTTCTGACTGCAGAGTCCACTAGCTTATGAGGAGCTCATGTCTCGGCGGTTTTTTAGGCAGGGAAACGAATTTGCCTATTATCGCACACGCCGCGTAGCAAGGCGTCTTCAAAGATATTACGGGTGTTTTTTTCTTGTATAAAACAAAAATGTGAAAACCCCCTGACGAGAAAAATGCAATCTCGGAGAAATAAACATACAGAGTAGTTCAGAGGTTTGAGTACAGGTTTGGAAAAAGTTTGCTTTTTTTAGAGATTGAAAACACTAACGACGACGAAAAGTTTTTAATGCAGTTACTGTCCAAGAATAAACCAAAAAAAAAGAAAAAAAAGACTGCACTACTACGCACGCTTATCGCCCAAAGTGGCTCTTCTCAAATCTCCTAAACACGGTATACGAAACAAAGGAGAAAGCAAAGGCGAGCTCAAAGCCAACATCTCCGCCAAACTTGCCTCCACAAATCTTCCCGATAGGCCCAGTAAACCACACTTGGGCCATGCCCATGACCGCTCCAAACACGCCAAAGGCGAAAGCAGAGAGTGCCGCAATGCCAGGAGGGAGCTTTCCGGGCTTGTCGTAGTTCTCTGGTGCGTAGCCACCAAATCCCCTCTTGTAGATAAAGTGTTCTGAGAGAGCGATTCCTTCGTATATGGCCAACCAGTATGCCTTCAGAAAATCAGTAAACTGGCCATTGTGGAAGTAAATTAGGGAGGGAAGGGCTTACAATCACCAACATGAAGTTTTCAATCACAGTCACAAAGTGTCCGTAGCCCGGGATAGCAATGGCAACATATACCAATGTTCCAATGAAAACCCAAACAAATCGGGGAACTCTCTGGGTCTGTTTCGCCATGATCTGCAGGCTAAGCGCCACAGAATAAATATTCGGGCAATTGTTTGCAACGATCGACAGGGCAAGAATGACGAGACAGAATTTTCCGAATTGACCTAGCGGTTCAAAGAGCACAGCACCTAGAAGGCCACCAACGTGGCCATGTTTGTAGGCTTCCGCATAGGCCGGTGTATTGACAGTCGCAGTAGCAACTGCGGCACCTAACATCTCAGTAAAGAGGAGAGGGAAGCTGCCGGGTGGTCAGCAGAAGTGCGATGCATCATGATAGAGCGGAAGCTCACATTAGGCCCGCAAAGGTCCATAGAAACACTTTGACTCGGCTCTGGGTAACAGGCTGGTAAACAGTGTAATCGGCCGCATAGCTAGTCCACCCTGTGGCAAAGCCATACACGGATGCTGCGAAAGAAAGGACAGATCCGGCCTCAGACTTCCCAACACCCATTGGGATGTTTTCGAATTTCTACTTCGATATTAGCGTGTGATTGTAAGGGTTTTGGGGTAGTATGGGTCAAGCTTACTCCTGAATGTGCAAATTCTCCAAGAACAATCAAGAAAATGATAAAGCATGGAATCCAACTCCATTTCTCGTATGCATGAACCACTTTGTAACCTAAGGAGCCGAGAGGTGTTAGCAACGCCAGTGAAGCGTTTAGGGCAAATTGTAACAAAACATACCGAAAAGGGTGACTAGGAATGTGCCGGCAGCAATAACAATGATGCCAGCAAAGCCTGGAAGGTTGCCATTGACCGCATGCAGCAACTGAGCGCCCACAATTACATTGACGGCCGACCACCCCACGCACGCCAGGACATTGAAGAGGGCAATGACCTTGACCCCGTAGTAACCAAAGTAGAACCTCGAGAGGACCATCTGCCTTAGACCGAATTTTGGACCAAAGGTCGACCAGAAGCACACTGGCGTTATCCCAAGAATATTGAAGAACAAGATCGTCAAGATCGTGTCCGCAAACCCAAGATGGAATACCGGGCCAGCAAGTGCACCGATGGCAAACGAACTGACAACCATGTTGGCAGCCAACCACTGCGTGTTACGCAAACTCGATAAGTCTTCGAAATCTCATGCGGGGGTAGTAGTCATGGGTCGAGGCAAGAGAGCAAGTACCATGGTGCCCACGTTCACCAGCCCATCGAGATCCGTCCGCTCATTCTCGGGAACCCTCTCGATACCGCGTTGCTCAATCTTGAATTTGCCGGCCAACCGCTGCAGTTTGGCATAGACACTATCACCAACCTCAAAAGTCTCTGCAGGGACGGCACTGGAGTCGTCGGTGTACGGCGCTTTCTCGCTCCCAGCCTCAACGTCGTCGTAGGTGTAGACACCCATCCTGCCGTCTCTCCGTATACGCTAGAGGCGTTGAAACCGAGGTTGTCGTGTTGGGCGATTGGGTCTTGCGATTGCAGTAGCCGCAGTAGCCACAGAGGGAGGTCTTGGAAGGGACAATCAGGCTCAACAGCGTCGACATCTCCGGCAACTGGGGGACTACGACCGCATTATATGTTCACTTCCCGATTGCAGAGGCATACGGGCACCTAGGGACGCGCCGACAAATCCAGCAGGATCGTCTGCGCGCGCTGATAAGCTGGTGGGTTGGGGGTTGTATCTCCACTGGCAAATCCTGCTCGGACCTCGCCAGATGGAAGTCGCGGTCATGGAAGCGTTGCCTTTGGCTGGGGGCGGGGCCGGCCCTTGCGAGCTCTGGATCTGGCTGCCTGACGACCAACTGCCGATAAGCACCGTCCCCACGCCAGTCAGACGCCGATCCAGAGATTCGACGGGCATGCTCTCCCCGCTCTCCTCCCTGGCCAGCCACTCAACTGCCGCCCGGGCTGTCGGAGTCCCCCGATCGCTCCCCCCCGCCGTCAAAAGTGTTTTTCCCGTATACATCTACCATCTATCGTCTGCCGTCTACGTTACGTGGCAAACCACTCTGCCCGCATTGCGCCCAGCCAGATTTGATTTGTAGTCCTGAATATGGTACATGCAAGAAGAAAGAAAAGAAGGAGTACAGAGAGTAGGATGCGACAAATGCGTGTCCATCGTCAAGTTTCTAGCCCAAATGATTCCTGTCCTGTCCTGTGACTCCTGGAGTGCAATGCTGAATGCTGTGAAGATGAAGAGTGGAAACAGAGCGCATATGCAAATACGACAGCTGCGAAGACGACCGCCCTGTCTCACCTGCCTCATCGGAAGTTGTCCTCGTCGGCATCCCGTCCCTCACTGTCGATATCGTCGACCGTCCGTACCAGTTCCTGCAGCCATTATTCGTCAGATCCTGTACAAAATGCTTAGCGAGCTGGTCTGGACACGCACCTTTGTTTCTCTGGCAATTTCAAATGCCAAGGGTGGCAATTTGTTTGTGAAATCCTTCAACACTGCAGGGTCTTTGATGTTCTCGCCCTCCGTGTTGACCTCGAGCAGTTTTGCTCGACAGTCTGACAATTTGCGTATGATAGATTCGCCTCTGTCGCGGAGAATCGAATTGCCCGCCCGGCCCATTGCGGTTTCCGTCGACGTGACAACGTTCCCAACCACGGCGGCAATGTCGTTGATATGGTTGCGGATAATTGGCATCCCATCGTCAGCTCGGATACTAGACACAAGAGCTTGAATGGACTGAACCATTCCTTCCGTCTGATCTTCGAGATAGAACTGTATATCATTGAGTAACTTGTAGAGATTCCCCACGACCTTTAGACATACCTTGAGCTCTTCCACATTGCTCTCCTGCGTCCTTGCCCCATAGCCCATCTTCGTTGCGAAACTCTTTCCGTTCGGCAAGCCGTTTCTAGAGAGCGGGCGTCTTCCAACCCAGCTGTCTTTTCCTCTGCCCTTAGGTGTTGACGATCCTCTCGGCGAGCTGGCCGAGCTATAGATCGACTCGCCGCTGAGTCTTCCATTGCGCATTGGAGAGAATCCGCGAGCATCAACGGAGAGATGGCCATCATCATCATCCTCTAACTCTCCCTCTGGGGTTGGCCGGATCTTAACTGCTCGAATGAGTTCCACGACAGCTGCAGTCAAGTGGGAAGCAGCAGCGTCCAAGAGTGAGACAGGCGATATACCGTTCGCAGAAGAGAAATTCTTCGCTGCAGTGATGAGATTGTTTGCCGTGGCAGAGACTCGGCTTTTCAACTTGCTTCGCTGATGAGCCTGGTCTCCATCGTTTGGCATAGCATCATCAATGCCTTGCGTGATATTCCTAACAGCCACAACCACTGACTTCATGTAATCCAGAACCGATGACGGCTCGCCGCTTCTCGTAATTCGAAGGAGGTCATCGATAGCGATTTGAAATTTAGTAACGTGCACATCGCTTACAAGGCCGGTCGCATCCGTGAAAGCCCCATCCTTGGAGAGCTGGCCCGCGTCAGGAGGCTGGATAGACAGTCCAATAGATGAGGCGCGTAAATTCCGTAATTGAGTCTTAGTGCGGGCGTAGCGGCTCTTCCACTCTTTGACTTCCTCCTCGAGTCGGGAAACTTGACCCAATAGTTTCTCTTCTCTGTCCCAAGGGTGATCAGCACGGTCCGTTAGAGCCTTCATCTCTCTCAGGAAATCGGAAGCCTCCTTTCTAACTTCCTCCGTGACCTATGCCAACAAAAACATATTAGCACAACATTTTGGTAGCGGAGTTGGGTGCCTTAGGATAATCGTCGCCAATCGCCAGCATGTGGTCCATTTGATCGACGAAAGCGGATAAGTGAGAGAGATGAAGGGGTTGTGTCATTACCTGCTGCTGCTCCCTAAGTTCCATTTTGAGTTCCTCATGATCACTTTCTAACAACTCAAACCTCCTCTTCCATTCCACCCCTGAACCGCTACTATTATCGGCCGTGCTTGCCCGATCTAGCTGATCTCTCAGATCTCTCTCCATATTTGTATTGTCGGTCCGTAGTTTGTTAAGTTCAGACTGGAGGGAATCGTTTAGGTTCTGAGCATCGGCAAGTTTCCGTTCAAGATCTGCGCGAAGATCGGACCACTCCTTGCGCTCAAGGTTTATGGCCTAAAGCAAAAAGTTTAGCATGCCGGATCTAATCGCATTTGAAGCAGGCTTGGTCATACGGTTCCCCTATCTCGCTCGGCATCATGCAATTTGCTTATCTCTTCATCTTTCTGCCGGATTCGCGTTTCAAGACTTTCGGCTTTTCCCCGTAATTCAGACACTTGGGCCTGGTATTCATCTACGAGTTTCTTGTCTTTCTAGTGGTCGGGAAAATTATCAGCAGAGCTTTCTAAAGTAGCAGAAAAACTAAGTTCGTGGGAAAAAGCGCAAAGCGGACAAACCTCTAGTCCTCCAAGGCTCTTATCGGTATTCCTCTTGACCTGTGCCCTCCCTGCAGCACCTTCCAGTCCAAAGGCATCACCCTCATCATCGTCATCATCATCTGGTCCGGTTTGATCATCATCATCTTCGACAAGAGTGCCCTTATTAGGTATTATGGTGTTGCTCTGAAAAGTTTTTGGAAGTGGCCTGCCGTAATCATTTGGACTCGCCCCCGGGCTTCCTGGAACACCTAGTCCACCCGGTCCACCACTTGATAGACCGTTCGGCGGCCTACTCTGGGGATAAAGACCCGGTGCACTAGGAGGCGGCCCCCGGGGACCCTGCCCACGAGATCCAGGACGAGGCTCTCCGATTCTAGGGACCGAACTAACAGGCGTCCCAGTTCGACTGGGGTTACTTCTGAGAGTTGGAGCGGGGCTGCCGTTGCGATCGATGTCACTAACTGCAAATTTTGGAACCCGCCGCTCGAGTTCGTAAAACACATCGGTTGCTAGGTCTCGAAAACGGGGGCCGGGCAGGGTAGATAGCTTCTGTCTCGCCTGGTTTCTCTTGGGATGAAAGGTATCTTTGTATTCCAAGAATAGAGGAGTAGAGCCCGTATTCGTCTGCTCTGCAACACCCTGTCTTCGCTGCAACTCATCGTACACATCCGTGCTCAGTTCTTGAAATTGAACTGCCGACAACCTGAGTAATTTGTCCCGGGCCCTATTAGGTCTCGGGTTCCCTCTCTCATCTTTCAGTGAGGGCGCCAGATATCTCTTCAGGGTCACGTAATGCTCGGCCATTGTTTCCTCAAGTAGAAAAGCCTTTCTATTTTGCCCACCCTCGCTCGACGCGTATAGACCTGTGCCATCACTTGATCGAGCTATCGAGCTTGGAGGGGACGGATTGCCCTCAGAAGGTCGCCGACCCATTCCGCCCGGAGGTCCACCATTCATACTGTTAGGGCCGCCTGAAGTAGGAGGAGATGCGAGTGCTCCACGGTTATTGGGGAACGGTGAGTCTGACTGTACAGACTGATATCGCGAGATGCCCGACCATTCACTTCCTTCTATCGACACTGGTGACAAAGTCCCGCCACGCCCATTCATCATTCGGTTCAAAAGCAGTGGACTTTCGCGATCGCAGGCGGTAAGCTGCTAGAGAACAGTAGAAGGTACGCGTGTAAGGTCGAAACGACGTGGAGGCTCCGTTTGCAGTGTCGAAGACATGCAAGATGCAGATTAGCAAACAAGCCGTGCGAAGGCAAAATACATTAGGTGTACAGTTGAATGTGCGGACTGCAGACGCGGGCAGATATCTAGGAATCTATACTCCGAGCGGTCGTCAGGAATTTTAGGGAGGTGGAGATTGTTGGAAGATTTCGTGTATGGGACCGTGGTCTGTGCCTCCTTATTAAAGCCGGCAGCGTGAGACAGGTGTCGCTTGAAGGGATTAGACTGCAGTTTCGTGGCCAACTTCGCACTCCGTACTCCGTACGCGCCAGCCCATAATGCTTGTCGACCACCACCATGACCACTTGGGCCAATAGAACATTCTGCGGAGCCTGATCTCATCGGTGCATAATTGGCCAGGGTATTCGCCACCTGTACGCTACCCCATACCCTCCGTACAGACCACTTTGTTCACCTACGCCTACTACTTACTACTCCTACTCCTGCCTCCCAAGCTTTGGATTTGGAATCAACACGGTGATAGCAGAGGGGTGTGTGCGCTCGCCAGCAGCCCAGTGCGTACTACTACATGCAGGAAACGCTATGTGTCCAAGACTCCGGAGCAGAGCCTGGGTAGAGAGGAAAAGAAAGGAGGCTGTTTGTGTCACGAAGCAGGCATGCGGCTGTGCTCGCGCGTTTGCTTCCGCTTCCAGGTGCCTGCAGGCCACAAATCTTCTTTAGATTGAGGGTACGAGTAGCAGGAGACCTCCAATTTAAGGGGTGACGGAGAAGTGGCCATATACGAACGGTCGTACGGCGTCGTCCTTGTACGTTCCACGCCGCTCGGAAGTCCCGGGGGAAGGGGAATAGAGCAAAATAGATGGCGTACATTCCAGATCCGGAGTATGCTGACAGAGCATCGGAATGCTCCCGGGGGGGGGGCACATTTGGACAATTTCATAGCTGAAGAATGACTAAAATATAAAACGCATTTTTTATTTAGCTTTTGGTCACTTACGTTTTACAGAGCCGGCATGTACAGCGAATGTCTCGTTGGATATTTTGGGTAAATTGATATGCGAGCCGAAAAATTCTACGATTTCGAGAATTGCCATGCCCCGGCCCGAAACCCGAGCCTGAAACACCGCAGCACTTAAAGGAAAACGAAACACCAGCCCGGGGTGTAGAATGTACCCTACCCCTTAGAACCAGGCTATGGTCCATAAGGCCGGTAGGTTAGGCCACCGGCCTTGCCATTCGGCCAAAATATCTGGAACTCGTTCGTCAAACCCACTCCTGCTCGCACTCGTCCCATCATGCCAGCCCTCCGCGCCCTTCGACTCTCTTTCCTGTCTGGCGGCTTCGTTCAACGAATCCGCAAGATCTAGGATTGCTCGACCACCTACAAGTGCTTCTTCGTGGTTGTCTTTGATATCAACGTTGATAATATGAACTGGCCTGTTCAGTGGTGACCCCCGGTTGGTTAGATCATCTACCACAGCATCCCAACACCGCTCTTCACATGTAATGACCACATCAACCACGCCGCCTTCGACCCCCGCACTCCCTTTATCCTGTTGGTGACGCTGATTGCCCAGTCGCGGAACGCCGACTTTCCAATCTTGCCATCGCTCAGGACCCCATTTAACTCCCCGATTCCGTTCAAGCATATTCAGTAGTCCATTTGCACGATACAGGCGAGGGTCTTTAGAATCAAGCTCCTTGTACATAGAGTCGTAGCTGGTGGTGTTGAATGCGTAGACATTCGGCTGGGTAATGGTAGGGCCAGGCAGGCGCACTAACGAGCCAGTCCCGAATGATATGACAGGATACTGTGCCATAGAAAGGCGAAGGTGTGCCTCCATTGATCTGCCAGCAGCACGAGTAGTTAGTTTTGGGTGTTAAGAAGAGTCAGTGCGCTAAAGTATGATATGATATTTACTGTATTCTTATACTACGGCTTTTGCAGGATAGCATATGGCACCCTCTGCAATTTGTAAAAGTCGTTCCTTCCGTGTATAGCAGGAGCGGCAGTACGATTCAGCAGGCACACAGACACACAAGCGGCGGTCGTGGGCAAAATTGCCGTGGCACTGCCTTCTAGCTTACCTGTTCTGGTTGCTCGCGCACACGGTGCAGAATTTCAGTTTGAAGCCTCCATCGTCCTGCGTTCCATTGCCTTGTGGATGTGGGGCACCCCGTGCATCGCTGGCTCCGTCAAACCCACCTATTCCTTGTGTGTCGGGAGAATACTCGGCGGGCGGTGGGGGCGGCGGGGGATTTGGAGGAGTATCGGTGCGAGGAGCAAGACGAGCCAAACGGGGGTCGGTAGCCATAGGTGTCCCCAAGTGGTTTCGAAGGCGGGGGGGGGCAGCGCTGATGAACAACCTCCAGAGTCAGCTCGCCATCAACCAAGCCAAGCACACCAGAAACAAGGAAGCTCCAGCTGTTGTCAGGCAGGTTGCGTAAAAGTGTTGTGTCGTCATTCCCGAGGGAGATAGGACAGCTCCAATACGGTGATCATCACTCAACAGGCAGACGGGCGAGACGAGATGGGCAACGTACCTGATTACCTGGTTACCTGATACCTGCGTTGGGTGTTGAGTCGCGCAGAGCGTCGCGCGAGTAGGCGTGAGGCTCAAGCCGGTCACGTGCACGGCCACCAGCCACAGGCTTCTGAAACGCTTACCCCTGAACGCGCGCACGCGGAGCCAACGGTGGGAAGGGCCGAAGCCAACGGGGCGTCGTCTCCCACACAAGACACAAGACACCAGACAGACACAAGACGCCAGACACAGGACGCCATCCGATCTCTGTCCTCTGCCTGCGGAGTGCTGCTGCTGCTGGCGACGGGCCGTAGAATTGAGTGCTCGCAGCCAAGGAGCAGGCCCGCTTCGCCGATCCACAGCACCCGTCGACGGCGTGCGAGCTGCTCGTCGTCGCATCCGCATCTCGGCGCGTCTCTGCTGCGAACGGACAAACATCGCCAGTGCCGCTGCGCTAAAAATAGACGGTAGCAGCAGAGGCCACGCCCAACGCCGAACCGATTCTGCTGACGGGGGGAACGTCTCATACCGGTGCTGGCCAGTGCTGGTGCTACGTACTCTGCGCTACGTGCAAATACGGTGCTGTGCAAATACGTCGCTGCGTGCCCGCCAGCCAGCGCTGGAGTGATCACAGAAGAGCCGCCATCCTTCCTTCTGGCGCAACACTGGCCCATCGCCAGCAAAGCACTCTTGCTCCAGCCACCTCTCCCTGCCCTCCTTCACCACCGCCGCGCGCTCTCCGGCTTTGGCGCTGGACCCTGGGCCGGCGCTTCCCCTCCACACCGCTTTCACCCACCATTCGCCCACTCCCACTTTCCAGAAGCTTTTCCTCCTCCCCCCCATCCCCAAGCGCAGGCCTGGTCTGTCTGGCAGGAAGGCGCATCTTGCTTCCTCTTCTGTTCCTCCGGCACAAAGGGCTGCGATTAGGCACCGTCCTGATAGGCGCTGGTTGTCTCCTCTCTGGGTGTCCGTGCTTCAGAACCCTGGGGCTTATTGTTCGCCAGGACACAAAGCGGCTGGAGCGTGGCGCTTGTTGACCCAACACGAAGGCGCAACTGCTGCGTCGGCGCGATCTCTGCATCTCCCTGCCTTCAAGGCGCTTGGTCTCGCGGGATTGCATGGCAGTCATCTTACTGGCCATTACTTCAGCAGTCTGACGAGTTATTCACGCCGTACCTACTACCAATTGCACGTATATACCCTCCAAGGCCGACTCCAACAAGCTTCAGACAACCTCAGGGAGCGGGCAGGAATAGAGACCGTTGACAACTAATTAATACCCCTCTGCGGAACCGCCCTACTAGAGTTGTTAGGGGCCTTCGGCGGAAAACTCCCTCAAGGACTCTTCGCGACCCCGGGCCTAGCTGATCAGCTACTGTCAAACAGTGTATAAAGGCAGTCACGCAAACAAGCAAACACGCACAGCCCTGCAAGAGGCCATTCAGGCGCCCGCTGTCATGACAGCTGTTCTGTCGTCCCACTCCTCCCCGCCATCCGCCTCTCCGCCCGCTCCTCAACCACCCAATTCTTCAAATCCAAATCACCCTACACTCCCACCGCTTATCACATCAACTCCTAGGCGTACGAACCTACAGCGGCCTCCCTCTAACTCGAGAGGCCGACTCTCAACATATTCCACTACTTCATCCCTTCAGAACTATTCCAGACCGCCATCTCACGTCTTTCCAGTCTTCCACTCTAGCTTGCCATATACCTCCGTTCGCGATTTTGCCTACCCTGCGCTACACCCGCTCCACTACGGGCCGTCTCCTGACCCCCCGGCGGCTCCATCTGGCCTCTCAACGCCCGCTAGCGAGCAGCGGCGACTCTCAGACCCTCCTAGAGCTTCTTGGGAAGGTTCAAGAGGAAACTGGTCGGCCGGCCCCTGGCGTGGAGATGGCGCAGTGAACGATGGTCAGATATTTGAGGACGGACCACCATGGAGTGAAGATGATGACCTCCATAGCCCCGTCGTCATCGTAAATTCAAGACATCAGAGACACAAGTCGTCGATAGCTACTGGAGACGGCCAAACAAAAACGAAGGGCGATGACAGTGGTGGACGTTTCAGCATGCCCAAGTTAGGTGAATATGAAGGTGGTCGAGGCTATTATGCTGGCACAAATCGAGACGGAAGCGAAACTTATTATCACTACCATGAGGGCGAAACCGCTGATGGGCCAGGCGGAGAGTATATCACATACCCTCCAGACCAATCCCACCGATCCGGACTATACCCGTATAACGTACCCGGCCAACGGGACTCACACTTCGCAGCGAAACTACCTAATCGCTCGTATGTGAACCCCTCAGGAGAATCGTTCGACCCTGACGAGGAATCCCCGGCCTCGTCCCCAGCCCTTCATAGGGACGACGAGTCTCGGTACTCTAGGGACTACCAGTTTACGATTGCGTCTCCAGATGAGGAAATGCATGGCAAGGCTGTGGCTCTCTTCGACTTCCAGCGAGAGAACGAGAACGAGCTACCTTTAGTTGAAGGCCAAGTGATCTGGGTGTCATATCGCCATGGGCAAGGCTGGCTTGTTGCTGAAGACCCAAAAACCCAGGAGAGCGGTCTCGTTCCAGAAGAGTATGTTCGCCTGCTTCGTGATATCCGCGGTGGAGTGGGGTTTCTCAACGGAGATCCCACCGAGGCCCTTTTCAGTCCACAATCAACAGCCCCTGATTTTGGCCTGGCCCCGCAGCATGAACCGTCTGGGCATAGCTACCACGGCAGCAACGGAAGCAATTCCTATCAACATCCACCTATTGTATCAACATTCTCAACATCATCCAAGGATTTACATCCCTACCCGCCCCATCTTCTTGGAACACAGTATGGACAGACTCCTCCCCAAGTTGTCCACTATCACGGACAGAGGGGAGGCTCACAGTCGCAATCAGCTACCCCTACTATGATGACTCCCTTGGCAGAGAGACTATGTAATGAAGAACAGGGGCTGTCGCGAACCATAGAAGAGGAGGCTAATGGGGACATTGAGTGCACTGAAAAGGGAAAGGCTGCCGACCGAGAAGGTCAACCGAAGGAGACAGCCCGATGATGACAGGTGTTCCATAGAGAAAGTTTCGATGAGACACTACCTCTAAATGGCTTGACGAACTACGGTTAATGTTGATGATTGACTAAACACCGCTTGCTCGCCCTCCTATGGTCCTCCATTCTAGCGTAACCACTCTGTTGGTCTTTGTGTTTTGCCCCCTTTGGCAAAAAGCCAAAAGTCTCTCATCATCAAGACCCTCCGTCATCCTTGTTTAGCTAATTATGAGGCAGAAATTCTCACCTTCGCTTCTAGCCCTTGTTTTATCCTCACACGTCCTTTTATATACTTCAGATGCGAAGAGAAAATTCCCTTCGTTTGGCCTTTTTTCGGCAAGACTTTTTTTTCTTTTTTATTTTTAACCCCGAGTTTGCATCGCCGAAGATACATTGTTGGTCTCCTGCTAAAACGCGTCGCATGAGCTTCTCATCTTTCTTCCCATGTTTTTCTCCTTAGCCCTGGGTTACTACATTTCTGTCACATTGAGTTTTCCAAGCATATTTCTCTTGTCTTTTTCTACCTTTTTTTTTTTCCTTTCTCAAGGAACAGGCGTAACAACAAAACTGCGTTGTGATTTGAACAACCACGAACGAATCATGATTATAGCTTCTCCTTTTCCTCCAACCCACCACCTAAGGGTAGTAATTGCCTGGCGGCGCAAGGTCATTACAAACAAGAATTAGTAGCTTAGTTTTGTTTCCCCTACACAGGTGGACGCTGCAGCGGCGTCAAATCAGATCAACCAAATCATAAAGAAATGAGATTTTTCAGCTATTTCCGTGAGGACGTACTGGTGCCAAGGGTTACTCACAAAACAATATCACAAGTTCCGATCTACAAAACCCGCAGGATTTACCTAGGAACGAGCAAAGGCTTTTTTACTCAAAAGGGGATAAAAAATCGCAAGAAAAAAAAACCGGATGGGAAACAACACACCGCACAAGGCGGATCCCCCCCACAATGGACTTCCTTATACCGCACCCACCTTTCATCACATGGAGGGGGGAAAAAAACCGACATCTCCACCCTCCACCCTCATTCTCACCCCCCTTTGCGCAACTTGCGCAATAGATAGACAAAACTATATATATGTATACTTATTTAACAGCATAAAGAACACGAGAATATATACACGCGTAAAAGAATACCCCGAAACCCAAATGCAGTGCAGCGCAGCGCAGCGCAGTGCAGTGAAAATAGACGTATTCCTCCAACTCCCCTCCCCATCCTAATTCGCTGGTGGCAAAGGGAGAAAGTGAGACAAAAAACAAACAAAACCGAGACAGTCAAAACTTTACTAATCAATTAACCAACCCCACCGGGGGGGAAAAAAAAACCCGCGGAAATCATAATAGAGTAGTTCCACATCTTCAACACGTGTGTCAGTTATTATTGCCTTGGAATACTTACTGGCTTGGTTTATAGAACTGTAATCTCCATTATTGTTTCTTTGGTTGGGCACCTCTTCTTGCCTTTCTTAGGGTGCCTTTCCATCACCATGAATGACTAACCTCTCTGGTTTGGACGTCATCCCTAGAGAAACCTGGTCGGAGGAGGACTGGATGGGTTTTTGGCGATCTTTTTGGATTCTTGGTGTTGCCCACTTGGCTAGCTAGATAGATAGAGGTCGGTTCAGGCTTCTATGTTCTATGTGACTCTTCGTCCCACTCGTAGCGCTTAGATCATAATATAATTACTTGTATAACTACTTATTAGAAGAAAAGAGGGGAGCGGAGTAGATAGCAGTAACGGCGACCACAGAGAAAATCTTTAAAACAAGCCACAGCGGCTGCATACAACTAACAGCTCCTGTAGCCCTCGCAAACACTAACTACGCAAGTCAATGCGGCCCCAATGTTCTGCCGCAGCTAGGGAAACACTATTGGCCTATGGTGGGCACTCCAGTATAACCGGCTGGTGTATCCGTGGTATCAGCAATACTCCAACAGCTTTTCCAGTTCGGTATGCTACCTATTGG
>JAJDFE020000448.1:0-30611 GCA_021527465.2 Geoglossum glabrum | reverse complement strand
CATTGTGTTAGCGAACCAAGGCTGTACGGTCCTGGCATCTGAGGTAAGGCCTGAGCTAGCTGAGGCAAGCTTCGGAAACCACCCACGCTCAAACACCCACGCTCAAACACCCACGCTCAAACATCCGCGCTCACCTTGAAACCCACCTAGCTCGCTCACCCGCCAGGTTAGGGCGAGGCCGCGGCGCATTTTTACCGGTGAGCACATCGCCCTGTACCCCCCATATTTAGCGGCCCGTCCCACCTCATCTTGAATGGAGACATCCCGACGTGCTAGCGGAAAAAATAGTGTAAGCGAAAATCTTGTGTTGATTGTTCGTCCGTGTATAGGAAAGATAGGCGAGGGAAAGGGTATAGAGGCGGGGTTTGTGATTTGTAATATAAATGGAGCCCTTTTATCTGTTTGCGAAACCTTGAATAATAGCTAACTAAAAGCTCTTATAGCATACAGGCGGGGGGAATGGAGTGGCCAATCTGTGCTTAGAACGCGAAACTAGGAAACACACTACTACGTCCCCGTTTACGAAAGCCAAAATGTCAAATAAGGAGAAGGTGATATACTTGCCTTTTGCGTCGGATTATGAGGTCACTAGTTAAAGGAAGGGGGGAGGGAGGAACAAAGGGAACAAGGGAAAAAAAAAAAAAAAAGAAACTATGAATAAGATACCCTCTCTACCTTTATATCACCCTACAACGCCTCTCCCTCGATACCAACACCTAACCCTACTACGACCGTCTCCTCCCTCTTCTTCTTTCCTTTCTCCTTCTCCTTCTCCCCCTTCCTCCCCACAGCACCAATGGTCCTCCTCCGCCTTCTCCCCACCGCAGCGGCAGCGGTCGTGCTACAAACTCTTGCGATCTTTCTTGGTGGCTCATCCTCTTCCAAGAGTGAGGGTCCTTGAGATATGGGGCGTGTGTTTCCCGGGTTAGTTGCTGTGTCACTAGTGCTATCTGTGGTAGCATTGGTGCTCATCACACCAACGTCTGCGGCATCCGCAGTGCTCGCAATCCCCGCGGCGGTGGCCGCTGGTCCCCCGAGATTTAAGTACCCCCGTTCGCCAATCCTCTCCGCCGCTGTAGCCGTGGTCGAAGTCGAAATATCCGAGTTCATCCTCCTTAACGCCAAGACTGAGAGGCGCAAATGCCGGGCCTGCGTCTGTGGTTGTACCGGTTGCTGTGCTTGCCGTCCTTGGGAAATGGCAGTTGAGGGAAAAGGGATGTAACCCTTATGTGTTTGGGGCGGGGAGGGCTCTTTCAGGGATTTAAACTGGGGTGGTGTGACGGCGCCGCGAGAGGTGGCAGGGGGGGTGAGGGGGATATCTTCGTTGCCATTCGCGTTGGAGTTGCTGTCGCTCGGGGTGACACTGGAGCACCAGGAGGGGTGGGTAGGGGAAGAGTTCTTTTGGGTCGGCGAGGGGGAAAGGGAGTAGTAGTTTACCATTGCAAAAGTAGGGGAGTCTCTGAGGTCTGCTTCGGATTGGGTTGGTTCGAGGCGATAGGCTGTTGACTCAGGGTCTGTCTCTCGTGTTGTCCCCGACGCGTGATCCTCCACCAGTGTGGTCGAAAAAGTCGATGACGAAGGAGGTCTCGGTGTTGATGTCGGATGGTGATCCGATACACTGATGATAGGAGAAAGTGACGTCCTTTGCTGTGGCATTGAGGGCTCCATGGGATCATAGCTTATTCGAATGCAGTTTTGACGTCTATGCCCCTTCCTCGTAGGAGGAGGCTGGCGGGACCCCTTAGGGGAGGGCCGGAGATCCCAGTAAAAATGGCTACGCCGGTAGGAGCCGCCGTCCGTGGGTATTGCGGTGTCTGCCCAAGCCCTGGGAGAGGGGAATTCAGGAATATTCGCGTGGGAGGTGAGATTAAAATGGGTGGGACAATCCTGGTCTAGGGGGCCGTTGGGTTCGCGAGGGGGGGTTATGGAGGAGGTGATTGTTGTGTGAGGAGTTGTGCTGGTGCAGGCGAAATCTGGAGAACTAGACAAGGGGACCCCACCTGGCGGTGATGAAGAGAAACGGAATATATCCCCCTCTCTCTCGCTCTCTTTCCGAGGCCTCCCTAATGTCGCTAATGACGTCAAGCTGCCCTGCCTCAACATCCTTCTCCCGTGGCTAACAGACTGCCGCAACCCATGACTCCCCCTCCCGCTACTATTCTGACTCGCCCCATAAGAAAGCTGTTTTCTATGCAAGCGGGCCACGGAGGGCGATGTAAGGCCCATCACTGGGGGTGTACCGAAGTCGGTAGTCATGCCATCAAAGGTGCTCGGGCCGGAGGAGGCACGGGAGGAGAGGGGCGAGGAGCTGAAGTTTGGTGGGGGGCTGGGGAAGGTGGAAGGGTGAGTGCCGCTGTTGGTGTATTTGACCGCCTCGAGAATCGAGCTGCCTGTGGTTTGGAGACTGGAAAAAGACTCGAGACAGTGTGGGAGAGGGGAGTTCTTCCCGCCGAGGGGCTCTCTACGGCCCATGCTGAAGATGTCATCGCGGTTGTTGCGGTTGTTATGATCGCTCGGCTTTGCGGGCACCGGCGGTACCGGAGAATCTGGAGCCGTTCCAGGGGACCTACTCTGCGCACACAGGGTTGAAGGTTGGTGTTGGGGTCTCTGCTCATTGTTGTTACTGCTAATGCTATTTCTCCCACTGGTTGGGCCCTTCATCGCGAGATTGATAATTGTGGCTAAAGACTGAAAGTTCACAGAGCTCATCGACCGCCTTCGCCCATACGGCCCTTTTGCTTTATTGGGTTTCTTAGGCGCATCGGGCGTGAACTCGAGGATCGCAGAGGGCCACTCGGTGACAGATGTTTTACCGAAGTCCGGAGAGTCTTTCTTGATCTTGTCTTGTGCCGGGTGGGGTCCGTATGGTCTTTGGTCAGTAGTCATTGTTCCGAATAGGGGGGTGGAGGTAGAGCGCAGGACTGGGCTTTCAGCGTTAGGTGTAAAGAAGGGATCTATTTTGTTCGACTGAGAGACTGGGAATGAGGCTCCCCTTTTCAGCGGACGCGACCAGACTAGCGGTTCAGAGGGTTGGCCTTCAAAAGCACTCATTTCTCCTCCCGGCGCCGTTGCCACCATAACGCTGTCACAATAGTTTGCATCACGCCCTAACTGCGGGTGGTGATGCAACTCCAACGATCCGTTCCATGATGGTGGGCCTGTTACTTTCGAAAACCTCCGCGGCTTGGTCGTTGCGTGCGGACCCAGTGAATCCGTCTTCTCAAACACAGCCTGCTGCCCGCCACCGTGAACTTGGTCTGTGGTCCAGACTTGTCCACCTGGGTACTGCGCTAGGCGGGTATTGTCGTCCCTGCGGCGGTATGCGTCGAGGAGGTGTTTCTGGCGGAAGCGGAGGCAGAAGATAATAGCTACGGAGAGTAGAATGAAGACGACAATGGAGATAGAGAGGGTTATGGCGACCACAGACATGGGTGCTAAGGGGCGATGGTGGTCTGACGAGGTCGTCACCGTTGCTGATAGATCTCCCAACGAACCGGCGTATCGCATTACTCCTCGTCCCTCGGCGGCTTCAAGGAAGCATCATCCCGTCAGCTCCCCAGCAAAACATGCCACTTGAGCAACTCCAACGAAACTCACCAATACCCAACCAACAGAGCCAGGAAAAAAATACCGAGACCTAACACTCTAGCGTATTTCTCTTTTTTTTCCCCCAAGCAATAAACCGAGAACAACAGGAGATAGACCGAGCGAGTGAACAAAAACTAACCCTCTAGTAACGATTAAACAGTGAGATGTTGAGAGAAAGACGAAGACGAGGACGGGGTCGAAAAAAAAAACCCCTCCCCAAAAAACAGAAAAGATGAAATTCCATCCCTCCATACCAAATAATCCCAAAAAAATTGGAGTTTAATCTCCCTCGTACTCGCACACCCACATTTCTCCCTAATCCCTCCCCCTTACGTCCCCGGAATGCGCAACCCGACCCTTCTTACTCACCCCCCCCCCCACCCCCACCTCAGGGCGATAACTAAAGAGAGGAGAATGAGTCTTTCCTAGTTTCCTGGGAGATGGGAGATTGCGTTTGTTTGCGTGTGGGCGTGTGTATTTTGGAGATGTAAATTGCGTTGGGGGGAATGGGAGCGGGAGAAATGGATGTGGAATGGAGTGGGCTTTTTTATTTTTTATTTTCGGAAAAAAAAAAAATAACTTGTGCAGCTAGTAGTTGCGAGGTGAAACTGATTTCCTGGATCTACTAGATGCGCGTGGAAACAAAAAGAGAGCAATTGGTGATAGAATTGCATGGGGGAGAGAGTTTTGAGTGGTTTACATTTGTTTTTATTTTCCTACCGGTGCTTCCACCTTCCAAGCGTAAAAACAGCCTTTGTTCCCGAGTATTTATTAGATGGTTCGCTTGTAACCGATCAAGACTTAAGTTAGATGGACATATATTCACCTATTTGTTCTCCGCGTCCTGAACTTGGAGAAAAATTGAACTGTGAAAAATGTGCCGTAAAAACACCAGCTCCCTGTCTCCATTTCGCAGCAGATCGGAAACCACGGCATCACCCAATGTCACTCTCCCCACTTCTTTGCTACCATCCCATCTGGCGGACTGACCTCCACTCTCTTGGAACCCACCTCACTCCAGTTGGTACTCAACGCCGTCCCATTGCTCTCTTGATACGACTTGATCATAGCTCTCCTCGTGTCCGGGTCCGCACCCGCATATAGCTTCTTGAAGAATGAATTGACGGGATCCCCTTCGTCGTCATCATCGTACGCGATGGGATCCGATTCTCCCTCCTCGCCAGGGGCATGCGTGGCGCCGTCGCTGGGGTTTTTCGACGTAGAGGAAGGTTTTTCTTTTATGAGGTCTGAGGCAACTTTGTCCCAGTTTTTTGGGCCACTCTTGGAGGAGGTAGGGTAAGAGGGCGGGTGGGCAGTTGCCGTAGGTGACGAGGCTGTAACGGATTTGGTAGTCGAGGTGGCTTCGGGGGCATCAGCAGAGGTGTCAGAGGCCTTCTCTTTGCCTTTGGTTTGGGCGTTGCCTTCAAGGGCCTTCCATTTTTGACCTGGGGTGGACTTCTTGAGAGTTATTTCGATTTTGGTAGAGAAAATGTTGGACGTGGATGTAGACGGGTTGACAGTACCATAGAGGGGGTCGAGGGAGAAGTCGTAGGTTGCGCCAGAGGCAAGGGGGAAGGAGATTGAAAGCTGGCATAGTTGTCAGAAATACTTGGGGTGTGAAATATTCGCGTGGGTGGATGGGCCCACTTACATATTGCTCCTGAATATCGATAGATGCTTTGTCCTTTTGTACGCCTTTGGCTAAGAGTGTAAAAACAACATCCTGGGTGGTTTGGTACCACTCATGGCGTATTTTGCTCGCAGGCGTCTGAACCGCAGCCGCAACCACGGCCTTCGCAGAGGAGCTGCTTTGTTCTTTCTTCCCGTCATGGTCTGGCTTTACATTCTCTTTGCTCTTCTCACTCGATGTGAGACTGCCTGCCTTTGGCACCTTTACATCTGGAATTTCTTTCACGTTACCCGACCTCCTTGCGTCATCCTCAGGAAGCTCCCTTAGGCCCTTTTCACATTTTCCCACCCAGATGTCCAACCCCCTCTCCTTGTCATTTAGCTTCCTCACAGCATCGAAACACACCATAGCATCCCCATAGCGATGAAGCATATAAAGCGCGATTCCTCGCCTTAGCTGTGCCATTGCTAAGACATCCTTCCTGCCCCGCTTATGTGCGAGCACGATGGCAATCTCAGCATCAGAGAGTGCTGAGGCATAGTCCGAAGTGCGCTGATGGGCCGTTGAACGTTTGATATAGTAGTCGAGAGTGCTTGGGTATTGAGAGAGTAATGTGGTGTAGAGGGTGACGGCGAGAGCGTAGTTACCCGTGTTGAATGCTTCCAGGGCTTGAGTAGCCATGTTGCGCCGACTCTGTGTTGTAAGGACGGTGGAAGACAATGGAAGCTCTAATGAGCATGAACTCGGCGGGACATGAGGTCTGTACGGAGGTCTGTACGGCGGCCTGCACACGCCAAAGTCCCATTCACCATTATCGATAAGCTCGGCCAAGGCGATGGATTTTGAACTACGCCGTCAACTACGTAGCAGAATGGCTGATGTCTGTGTTTCTTGCTATGCAGCACTATACAAAAACCAACCACCTAGTCCAGGATGCTCAATGTATCCACCTAGCTGACTCCGACGGTGGAATATAGCCACCCCTTGTTCCCTACAGACTATGGGAGACTACTTCATTTGATGTTATTGCGCCGTGTTACTCCCAACCAGTCAGGGTAAAGGAAACCCCCTCCGTGAAACACGTAAACTAATACAGGTTTACAACTCGGGCTAAAGGTCAATCGGTAATTCGAAGGCGTCTTGTGGCCCTGTCCGGTTCGACTTTCGCATCAGCTCAAACTTCCGCCATTAGCCTGCCCATAATGACAGTCTGCATTATATAGTCGTCTGACATTATTTTCACCCCCGAAAGCCCAATCTCGCTCTCCACATCCTCACTTTCCCGCTTCCTCTTCCTCCCTGAAATTGCATCTTTTTCATTTACACAGATCCAATCCCGATTCTCTTCGCTACGCTCTGAATCTGCCAGATGCCTCCTTGCGGCCTCGATATTAGGGACCTGATGCACCTTGCTAGCCCCGAGGGCGAAGACAAGGAAGAGAAAGGCTTTACGTCGGTCTTCAGCCTTGCCCTTGCCCATTACGAGAATGACAGATTGGCCCCTCAGCGGTTTTGGGCGGGATGTGATTGTGTCAGGTAAATGTGCCGTAAGCGGTGGGTAAGGTTTAAGGATACGGGACCGAGTGCTGCCTCCAAGGTAGCTGGACTCGCCCGAAGGTAAGAGGTATGGGTCCCAGTCCACAATCTTGTTCTTTTTGGTACAGTCCTTAATCCAGCGGCCATGTAGACAAGGGAGTCCCAGCGCAAGAGCTCCGAGGAACTTAGGTTTCCGAGAGTGGACATTTGCAATCACAGAAGCAAAACCTAGCCTCTCCGCTTCGCGCTTCAGTCGGAAGGAGCGGGAATCTCCAGAGGCTTCTACAAACCAATTGGGCTGGAAGAGCTCCTCGAATCCATCCTCTAGGATCTTGCCGCCATTTTCAACAATCTGCTTAATGACTTGTTCTTTATCGTCATCTTGCTTGAGGTACGTAACTGCAAATACCATCCCATTGAAGATCCCGCTTGCGAGTCCCGACGTCGCTCCCAAAGGTTCTGGATTACCTTTATGTGCCAAGACTGCTGGGGTCATGCGGCGTGCACGCGTGGGCGTGGCGGGATTTGAACGAAGCCCCCCCGAAGTCTGGCCTCCGGAGCTCGGCCGAGAGAAGTCAAAGGCATGGGTGTAGATGCGATCGTCAAACTTATGCCACATACTCTTAAGGATATAAACACTCGAGATAGGAACACGGATTTCCTCGCCGCTAAAGCTACCCCCTTCATTCGGTAAACTGTCTCGCTGTTTTTGCTGAAGCAATATTGTAGAATAGCCGCGGATATCGGTTGCTGGGTAGTCCTGCAGATCTGCTCTATTGCGGCGTGGAGATTCGAATTCATCACTCTTGTCTTTGCGGTCCTGAAATCCACAAACAATGTAATTTTTCGTCCTCATGTTGTTAAGATCAACCTTGACAATATCGCCGGCTCTGAGATCGAAACTTCTAACGTTTTGTGATTCGAGAATATCTTCCGTCCCATCATCAAAGCGGACCTTAAAACCAGGGTTGTCAACACCAACGACAAATCTGCAAGTCGCGGGGTAGTACGACATATTTCCGTTCTTGAAAAGAGCGAGCACACGATTCGGTTCAATTACTTCAGGATCAGGTTCCGCGGTAATTGTACCTAGTCTGCCTTTCCGTTTTGGGTCTGTCGTGGGCGTGGTTCGAAGAGGGTCTCCATCGGCACGCAGAGTTCTTGACGTTTTTGTCCCGGATACCACGGTTTTAGAAACATGAGTCTTTTTACTTGCTCCTCCAACCTTGGACTCCGTACCAGGCCTCCGATCATTCGATACCTCTGCGTCTTTGGGTAAAGCCTTCGCATTCTCCGCCATGTCGGTGAACTTCTCCTCGTCTTTACCGGACGTTGGGGCGCCATCAAGCACTTTAAGTTGGCGCTCCTTCTCGCTTGTTTTAGCCGACTTGTTAAGAAGACGAGCATTTGTCCCTGCCTGGATAACACGCCCCCGGGCGCCTTTTCTTCGTTTGTATGGAGCGGGCGGCGTTTCGTCGGGGGGAGCTTCGTCTTTGTGTTGACTATTGCCCATAACGACATCAACACCCTCGTCCAACGGAACTGGATCTGCCGCGAACCCCTTGAGGGGTTGTATTTCGGAGCCCTTGTCATCATTGAAGTGTCTACTGCTTTCATTAATTCTGCCCATCGAATCTGCTGGGGAAGAGAATTGTGACCGAGCAGTTTCGAAGAGGTTTGAGTTGCTAGACTGAATCGTATGCCGTCCGCCAACTGCAATACCTTGTGACCGTTTCCTATCGTCCTTTGGTGGAATTGGCGATGGCTGCGGTGTTTGATTGAGGAGTGGTGGGCGCCTAATAGCAGGACTCGTTTCGGGGATTGTCGTCTCGTTAGCTGAGAAAGGCGGTTTCGTAGTAATCGGCGTTCGCATTCCATAACCTCCGAGGCTTTCAAGGCAACTCTCATTAGCGGGCTGTTGTGGGAATGCTAACTCCTCCGTTGGTTCACTATTTTCAATCACGGTGTTACCCGTTATGGGGCCGTCGCATTTGGTAGGGTCTGGAGCGGCGGGGAGCCGAGGGCTACTGCACTCGATTACGGCTTGTTGTTTTGCGAGGTCCTGGGGAATATCATCTCTTGCTTGGATCTGGGAGCAAGGGTTATTTCCCTGTAGTAGCAAGGGCTCTTGTGAGCGGAACGAGCCTCCTTGAACGCTTGGTGAACTGGGCGGTTGTGGTAGATAGGAGCTTTGCTCGCCAAATTCGTCTACAAAGCTGGGATTGGCACGAGACGTCAGAAGGAGGTCGTCGTCTTGAGATCGGGACACCAGGAAGCTGGACCTAAAGGAGGATGGAAGACTCGGGAGGAGTGAAACGCTAGCGTGTTGAGCTCCTCTAGACCTTACCTGGGAAAGTGATGGCTGAGAATTCTCAACCTCAACCACCCGAGGAGCGCCTAGGCCTGTACCCTGTGACTGGTCCACAGCTGCATCATCCTCTGCTGGAACCGACTGGTCTAGGGGCGAGACACTCGTAGGTTCACCATCTCGGTCCACTCCTGGGGAACGCCTCGTACGGTAAGTTGTACGACTGCTAGTAACTCGTTGCCCGTCTAATACGGCGCGAGGTCTTGCGGCCTGAGCCTGAGCACTGCTGGCCACACATGTGGCAATGCGGCTCTTTTGTTCGGTTTTCAAGTTGTCTAACTCCTCCTCCGTTATATTACCGTCCGCTATGGCATAGGCCATTGCAGTATCGTCAGGAACCACTGAGGGCTTGTGACTCTCGTCTTTGGTCTCACTACACTGGACCTTGTCATTTCCCCGCCTATTTCTCCTGATATTAGCGAATTCACGGCTGGGAGCGTTTACCATTTCGAGCCGCCTCCTCGTCTCTTCTTCTATCTTTTGTTTCTCGCGCTTCTTCCGAATCATCAATTTCCCGGCGGAACTATCGAAACCGTCGTCGGATGAGCTTTCAACTCCCCTGTCGTTCGTCGGAGAACCGCATGCTCGACGGGCTTTCTGATTTTTTGGTCCTTTAACCGCGACACCCTCCGGTCCTAGCCCGGTGGGGGCCTGACCCTTAGCTGTTACGTTCGTTGGCGAAGATGGTGTTGGCAGAGCAGGCGAGCGGAAGGCCCCAAAATCAGCTGGAGACGGAAATTCTGAAGCAGGATCTGATCGAAAAGCCTTCCTATGTGGCGAAGAAGGTTGTGTATATTTAAACAGCTGGCTCATAGACATAACCTCCGTAGAGCTAGCTTCGTGATTAACGAACGGATTCGCCGGAAGGCCTGGTGTAACGGTATCGGCGTCGTGGATCATCTTGCTATGCGTGGCTGGAGTAGTGGGATGATGAAACCGCTTTGACTCTGGGAATATTTCCGCCCGAACGTGCAACTCCCCGCCAAAATCATCATCATTGTCATCATCCGCGTCATACCTATCGACGTGGCTTTGTTCGAAGGACTTCAAAAGATCAATGTGGCCCGGTTTATCCTCGTCGCTTTCACCTGGCCTCTGGACATGATCGTTCTGCACCTTCTTCACTAACTCTGTCAACTCCTCTTCCCCAAATTCCTGGGTCTTCTCCTCTGAGCCTTGCGTCGACATTTTCTTCGGCAATGGCTGCGATTGTGTACCAGAGGCTTTCTCTGTAGCTACCTCGGGACAAGGAATCTGGAGGGATTGAGCCCGCGCTCTAGTGTTATCATGGTCAAGACTCTGTTGCCGACTATCGCTCACACAGGCTATAGGCTCCGCGTTGACAGTGTCGTCGAGTTTGGACGCATCGCGGGCGGCGACTATGCCGCTGCATGCGGTTTGAACATCTCTTGTTTCTCTAGTGCCCGTAGCCTGCTAATTCAAGCATTTGCGTCAGCATATGCCCGCATAATTCGCACAATTGCTGATCGCGCTACCTCTCACGCAAGCCAACCACAAGGCAGAGAAAGGTAGAGAGCGGCTGCGCCTCCAAGACGGGGAAAGCGGAATGTTTCACATACTGGGATCGGGCCCAGAACCAACTGCTGCAGGGCCCGGATATCCAAGCTATCTTGCGTTTCCATCAGGCTACGTGAAGAACTGATCAGAACAGGTCTGTTCCCAGGATGGGAACAAACGAGTAACGTCGTTTCCCGTTCAATGGGTGTGTTCGCGTAGATATAAAGAATCATCTCGGCAAAGCGCATTGCATGGTTCGGCCAAACTATTTTCCCCACGCCATCATATCACGCGCACAGGTATGAGAGTCTGGCAATCACTGACATGAGTGGTTCTTATTCCGCAATATGTTCAGGCTCCACAGCTACCCTATTCACGTAGTTTCGATATGTTTCTTTTATGCACACAGATCTAGTCATATTAACCCCGAATGGTCTCAACACTTAGTCTTCTATTGATTTGGAGCTAGCCCCTCATTTTGATCTGAGGATGCAATGTTGGCTGAGCCGCCTTACATGTGCTCTCCAAATTAGCCCGATTTCAGTCTGTACATTATCAGCAAATATTAAAGAGCCACTGCCAGATTGCACCTACTCGCGCTAAGAGACAAAGCGATCTAGCGGACCTTAAGGCTTGATCACCAATGCACTAAAGCTAAAGCTGAAGGGTAAGCCTTTGCTAGGGTGGGTCAATCCCTTGACCGGTTGGGTATCCATCTCTTCAAAGAGACCTCTCGAACATTGTACGCCTTGAACAGTGCTACAATATCATTGGTCTCCTGGTGTTTCGCTCCCTCCTTGATGTCGCAGCCGGAAATAGGCGGCGGGACCTCCACATACACCATAAGCAAACTCTTCTTGACCTGCGACTGGACTCTGTTGACGCAATGTAGCCACCACCAACTCTTTTCCTCCTTCGTTTCCGTATCCATGTGGACCTCCGGGCTAGAGTAATATGGGTGGCTGTAAGAAGGTAAGATGACAACCGCAAATTCGGCGTGCGAGAAAACCGGTCCCCGGTTGTAAAGTAAAAAGTCCACCCCAAATTTTATGCCAGATCGGACGACCCATCCCAGAGAGCGGAAATGGTGGTATACTACGTAAGACAGCATGAACTGATCATCAGGCCGGTGGGTGCGTGTCAACGCCGGGGGGAAGTGACAGTAGCTGCGGAAGAGATGGAGTAGTGAGGGCGTGGGGATAGGGATCTGCGTAAATTGTTAGACGATGCAGTGGGGAGGGTTTGAGCAAAATTTACATTAGTTTCCGGGTCTACAACGTCAAGGACTCCCAAGCCAAATACCAGGAAAAATGCTTCCTCCAAAGTCAACTGAAGATATTCTTTGTTTTCTATGACCTCGACCTCCTTGCGTCCATCGTTACGTAATACGGGTGGGGGAGTGGACTCGGCTTGAGAAGCTTGGCCCTGGTTGGTATCTGTGGAGAACCGTATGGATTTGTTTCGTGCTTCACCACTGCTATCACCGGACGGTGTAGATTGTACCTGCCCACCCAGTTCCGGTCCCAATCCCTCATAAGCGCCTTTGGTAGATATCCCAGTGGATGCTAAAAGGTCTTCCAGAGTCGTCTCTGGCCCGCGCATATTCAGAAACGCAGTGCTATTTGTGTGACCATTTTCTAGTAACTTTGGTCCTTCCTGAGCCCTGGAGTCACCTATCGAGGTGAGTATCCTACCCTCCTCCTTTAGTCTCTGTTCTATTGTCTCCCTCTCCTTTCGTGCTCTTTCGTTTTTGAATTCTTTCCGCTCTTCTCTCCTCTTTCTAGTAATTTCTTCACTTGTGACTTTAGCCAGTAGGCCTCTCCTCCTCTTTTCTCTATTCAGCCACGTGGGTTCGCTTCTACTCAAGCTACCCTTGCCAAAGAAACCCTGTTGCCATAGTATTTTCGCTGTGGATTCCTCTGCTATGTGCACAGATCGAGTGTCTGGCGAAAAGACACCTTTGAAATGGGGTTTGGGATGAGATGACGAAAAAAATATTTGGTAAACACAGTTGTAGGCGAACTGGAGCAACCAAAACGGGTTGGTAGGGAAGAATGTCGGCACCGGATAAACAGCGAGCGGGATTGGAATGCGGTAGATTTCATTCAAGTTGAGTCGCGACACTGCTGCAGGGCGGGCCGTTTCCGCCTGTGGCGGAGGAGCCCCCGTGTGGGCATCTAGATTGGACGACATGCTATCTAGGTGGCATGACTTGCCTCTAGAGGTCGGAGCCCCCAATGAGCTATAGAATCAGCCTAGATCACGGAAGCTCTAACCAATTCAGAAACTGAGTTTTCTCTGCTCAGATACCGTTGTAGTCTTCTCAATGAGAAATTGAGCCAGCATCGAGGAGCGACATAAAGTCAGAGTCACTTCTCTTGGCTACAGGTAAAGTCATCACCGCAGCTACTTTTGCACTCCCGAAAGCTGGGGGAGAAGGGAGGGATAACGGAGTGTTATTCGACTCACTATTTGACAATACTGGAATGTCCTATGGTCTTTGTGGGAGTCTGAAAGTGTTGTGGGGGGGATGACGGATTTTATGTTCGCTCGCCAAGGGAAAATCAAGTCCTTACTCCGCACAAGCATCTAACGCCCCGTCCTCATCGGAAATGCTTTTACAAAGGTTACGGCTTCCATATCTCCAGATAAATATTCCCATTGCATATTCCTCTATTCCACGGCGCTACCTCCGCGGCCCTCGGAACACAGTACCAAAATCGCCACAACCATCACGCATTCCAACGCCTTCGCAAGGACCATACACTGAAGGGCAGGGTCGAAATGTCAACGCAGCATCAGATACACCCTATCCAATAGAGAGTCGAGACAACAGCCTATTACGCCCGGTTCACATTCCAGAAGATCCGAATGGAGTGCTTCAAGGGACCCATCCTGCTGCAGGCATACTTGCCAACTCGGCGATTGTTATACAGAGACAATTAGAGTTGATGAATGTTATGATGTATGTCGCTAGAGTTTTCTATGTGTACCAGCGAGGCCCAACTGATCCAAGGTGCGTTGTTACAGTGGGTTTGAACAAGCAAACAGATACATCATCATGGATCCACAAGGAAATCACATTGGGTACATGGCCGAACGAGAAACTGGGATAGCAAGCACGGTGGCACGGCAATGGTCTAGAACACACCGAAGTTTTACAACACATGTCTTCGACAGACAGGAGAGGGAGGTTCTCCGGGTACCTGCTCTACTCAATCGAAGATAAGCAAGGCATGTAGTCTAACAGATCCTTAGTTCCATCGGCCTTTTGCGTGGATATCTTCGCGCATACGGGTCTACGACCCCTTGGAGTCCACATCACCATCCCGTTCACAGGACGGAACGCTCGAAGTGGCTATCCCTCAGTCCTCGCCACAAATCTCCCCTCTTTCCCTTACAAATATGCGAATTATCGGCGAAGCACAACAGCAATGGGCTCCATTGCGGAGGAAATACAATCTTTTCCTCTTCCAGCATCGGCCATCTGCTGAGGCAGATCTCCCTTCTCACTTACCCTCGCCTGACACCCCATTGCCTAATTCGCAACAGTCCAACCCCTCGTCAGATGGCGGTGGAAAGGAATATTCCCAGTTTGCTTATGTCGATGAGCCTTTCCTCTCGTGGGACTTTTCTCTTCTCACTGCTGATTCAATGCTCATTGGATCAGTTAACAGGAATTTTGTTGGCTTTGCGAGGGAAATCTTCACCGATACTGGGGTTTACGCCTTGAGGATGGACGCCGTCGGCCTTGCAAAGGAACCCAAACACTTGATTTCAAAAACCGGAACGACGCACGCTATCGTCAACGGTGAATCTAAACTGGGCATGACTTTAGATCAGCGCGCAATTATGCTCGCTACTGCAGTAAGCGTTGACTTTGACTACTTTAGTAGGAAGAGCTCTGGTGGCGGTATGGGATTTTTCCCATTTTGGTTCCCTGGCGGCGGAGAAGCGGTTACTGGAGATGCAGCCGCGGGAGGGGCGGGTGCTGAGGGCGCTATGGGGGGCGGAGCCGTCGGCGGTACTACAAGAGGAACAGGTCCCGGCGAAGGCGCTTTGGCCGGCGGAGCAGCCCTGGGGGGTTACGAGGGCCTCCAAGGAATGATACACGGAGGCGGATCACCGCCAACTTCCGAGCGGGCTCTACCCGACCTAGACGATTTCGAATCTAACCCAACTCAACAACCACCAGATTTTGGAGGTGGAAGTGAAGACATATGGAGCGACAATCCAAACCCACGGGGGATTGACCAGGAGGGTGGCCAAGGGGGTGATGATAACGGGGAGGGAGAAGATGATGACTGGGGAGATTTGTTCTGATACGATGCTCAGGGTAAGGGTTTCCCGAATTAAATTTTGGAATTGCATATAGGTAGTTACGGAGTTGCGGGTCTGGGACCGTTGTATATTATGTATTATTAGAACTACTATCCCGATATTATAGCTCATTACTGTAGTGGAGCCAAAAGCGGCTTCGTTTCGCGAAACGGAATATTCCATAGTCTTTCAACATATCCTCTAGATCAAACTGCCCCCTACTACATCCTTCCCAGAACGCCCAATACAACGCCACCAAACCCTCAATAAAATTGCAGATGGCCTCAGCAACTGCATCGCGCCGTCTGATGCACGAATACCGTGCTCTTACCATTGACAGCCCGGACGGCATAACCGCCGGCCCAATCGACGAAGATAACGTCTTCGAGTGGGAAGCCATGATCCAAGGCCCGGAAGAGACGCCCTTCGAAGGCGGGATATTCCCCGCCACGCTCACATTCCCCAAGGACTATCCACTAAGCCCACCAAGCATGCGGTTCACATGCGAGGTCTTCCATCCCAACGGTATGTGGGGGAACATTTTTTTTTTCTTTCCCCCGCGCCCCCACCCCCCCAACACACACACTAACAAACAACCACAACAACAACAACAACAAAAACGGCTAACCAGTGAACGTGTAATACACAAATTCCAGTGTACCCATCGGGGCTAGTATGTATATCGATCCTGCATCCGCCGGGGGACGATCCGAACCACTACGAGCAGGCGTCGGAGAGGTGGTCGCCCATTCAGTCGGTCGAGAAGATTCTGATTTCCGTCATGAGTATGCTGGCGGAGCCTAATGATGAGAGTCCCGCCAATGTCGAGGCCGCTAAAATGTGGAGGGAGAGGAGGGCTGAATATGAGAGTTTGGTTAGGGAGAAGGTTAGGAGGGGTTTGGGGTTGTGAGGTATGGGTTGGGAAAAGGAAGGGTGGTGTTTGGTTGGTTGATTGGTTGATTGGTTGATTGGTTGATTGGTTGGTTGGTTGGTTGGTTGGTTGGTCGGTGGGTGAATAGGTGGCGTTACAGGTGACGTTTGCTACGCAGTGTGGTTTAGATATGTATTGCTATTCGCTTGATTGCCTTCTTGAAGCATGCAGTTCAAAGCAAACAAGCCGATTGTCTTTGAGATATGCTAGCTACATGCCCCCCAATACCCTCCCTTCAGCCCATACCTCCAACCCGACCCTCCCAAACCCACTCACGACCTGAATCTCTGCCTTGACATTCAGGAATAGCATAACCTGCAACTCCCTCTTCCACTCTGTCTCCACAGCGGATACCTCATTCCCCAGCATTTTCACCGCCTTTCCCCTATCCCTTGCGCTGAGACGCAAAAGCCCTTGCGCCTCATCCGCGCTTTCTTGTTGCAAATCGACGCTTCGTATCCCAAGCCAACGTATGCTGGGTACGGCTAATTGCGAGTTTTCATGGGCAAGGGCAGTGGAGCCATATTTGTAAGTTGAAAGGATGCTAAGGCCGTCGGGGTCGAAATCCACTAGTGCGTAGATTGGTGGGTGTCCTAGCCGGGGTGCAGGCTTGGTCCTGGAGAGGAGGTGGAGGAAAGCGCGGGTGGAGATGTCGGGGTAGCCCTTCGCCTGTGTTTTGTGAGCATTGTGGAGTGAGGATAAATGGTTGGTGAGGATTACGGTAAGTAAAATCCCCTTCCCTATTCTGGAATTGTCCCAAAACCTGCTTGTTGCCAGGGAGCGGAAAGTCGCCTGTTGTTTCGTGTTATTGAAGCCGGCTCCACGACCACCAAGATAAGCAAACCTCTTTTTCAACCAAGAGGATCCATTTAACCTCGTTCAAGTCTAAGCTATCCACGTCTTTAGCGTTTTGGACGAGGATGCCCTTGTTATCTAGAGTTTAGCGTTAAGAATATAGCCCCACGCTAAAGGGTATACAAACCCCATTCTCTAATGCACAATCCAGGATGGACCCATCCTTCCGATTGATCTTGAGCGCTCCAGCAACAAGGCCTTTCGCAGCTGCAACCTTTTGGCCACCGTAAGAGTTTCAGCCTATGCCTGATAACAAATAGGAATGCATGCCAGCAGGCGCGACATACCACATTCAAGCACCCCCGGTCGACGCCGAAGGTGCAGGCAATATCATCAACAAACCTATCAACTACATCTTGCTTGAGAAAAAGTCCTGGATCCTTGTAATATATGTCCCTAAAAGAGATCAGAAAAAACAGAAGCAGCACACAGACATACGACGTGGCTAGGTGACATCTAACCTACCGTTTAGTGGTTATTGTATCACTAACAAGGGCTTCATGCACTAGTTGCAGAATGCGTACCAGAATCGCTAGATGGTAGTATATAATCAACAGGTTGGAAAGATATAAACGGGGCGAAATCTCGAAAATCATAAACCAAACTTTATTTTTTTTTTACATACTAAAGTTCCACGCCTCTTTCGGGGTACTTCCAGGAAATGATATCCCACGAGTCCGGTTCATCGTAGTAGGCCTGATAAAGCGGGCCTCGTGGTCGAAGGCCTGCCCTGCCATTCGGCCCCGGGACCGAATGGTAATGGTGAGTTTTTTGTCATCCTCGAGAATGCCGTCCACGATCTGCTCGAAGATGGACTCCACTGCAGCAATAACCCACTCCCTGTTCTTATCAACACGTGCCACCACCTCCCCACAACAAGGTATCCCCTCGATAGCGGACTCCGGGGGTTCTGCGCGAGCTGGCCCGGTCCTCGGAGCTCGCTGTTCAAATGGGCCCCGCACAAACCCACAGCCAACTGGGGTGCGCACAGCAGTGGGGGCGTTCGTCCCAGCGCTGTGGAACTGCGGATCCTCCCCGGGCTGGCTTGCATGACAGGTATGCCGACTACAAGCTTCATCCATATTCGAGGGGGGACATTGGCCCAGGGCGATTGACTTTTCGGTTGGTTGTCACAGGGAGCTACTGGTAGGTACATAGGCGATTCGCCCTCTGGGCGTTCCAGGTACAAAATACATGAGTGCCAAGGTTAGGAAATGCACCCCGACCTCACCCTGATTTGGCGAGCCCTGTGCTCGTGCGAGGAAATTGAACCTGGGCGAAACGGGGTGCGTCAAGAGAATCGTCGCTGTCCATCCAGTTGCGTCGATTATTGAACGGAGTCATTGATGGGCTGGCTGCACACGTACAGAGAGAGCTTCCCACTCAACACCTGCTTGGGCTGCTTGGGCTCTTGCATGTGTTTGAGAAACTAGCATGACGGTATTCAACATTCAAGATCTCTTTTTGTAGCAGTAGATCCAACACATCCCACCAATATAGCACTGCCAATATAATCTGCTGGTAATTGCTTCCTAGTCCGCAACCCGGGGAACCCACAAGATGAAAAATTACCTTTGTGCTTCTCGATACCTAGGTATATCAACGGAATATCAAGTTCACCCAGCTAAAGCAGCGTCACCTGGTCGTGCTGCCAAGACCCGCGTTGCAGCAGCGGGAAAAGGTACTCAGAAGCCAGACCTCAGCAACTGACGCATTGAACAGCGACCAGTGACCATTGACGAGTCCGTCCGCTGGTGCCTCTCAAATGGCTCACAGGATAGGGGAGAAGCACACCCAAAACGGCCACGCAAATGGACATGGCGGAGCGCGGTACCCGCCAACAACACCCCAGAGAACCGATTACAGCAGGTGGCGGCTCTTGGACGAGAGAGGTCGGCAGACGTGGCATTATTTGGAAGATGACGAGGAGGCTAAGCAGTGGCCCCAGAGTATTGCGGACAAATACATCCTTGGGCAACCCACGGTAAACCCCACACCTATTTGCGCTTGTACCGACCACTTACAGAGCTCATCTGCAGAACCTACCAGACCTTCCATCTCCAAAGACACCTCTTCAATCTGCAGCCAACTGCCTCGAGTTTTTCTCAAAGCTGCAGCTGCCACCGGGTAATTGGGCCTGCGAGTATGGCGGGCCCATGTTCCTCCTCCCTGGACTGGTAGTGACGTGGCACGTCACCAATACTTCCGTTCCAAGATCTCATGCCACCGAAATCAAGAACTATCTGTTTGCGCGGCAGCACCCGGAGGACGGAGGGTGGGGACTGCATATCGAGGCAGAGAGCTCCGTTTTCGGAACTGCGATGAATTACACGGCTCTAAGGTTGCTGGGTGCGGATGCTGAGGACCCTAGAATGATAAAGGCGAGGGGGACGTTGCACCAACTCGGGGGGGCTGTGAATGCCCCTCACTGGGCGAAGTTCTGGTTGAGTGTCTTGGGGGTCTGCGAATGGTCTGCCGTGAATCCGGTTCCGCCAGAGCTTTGGTTCGTACCCGAGCACATCTAGACTATTTTCTGCCAGTAGGAGTATGTACTAATTTATATCTCCACCTATGGACAGGCTTCTCCCCGACTGGATTCCAATAGCCCCCTGGCGTTGGTGGATCCATATGCGTCAGGTCTTCCTTCCAATGTCCTATGTTTACTCGACGGGCTTCTCATTCCCCCTAAGTCCACTTACCGGACAACTACGTGAGGAGTTGTACACTCAGCCCTACGATTCCATAGATTTTTTTTCACATCGGAATAGCATCTCTCCTAGAGACAACTATCACCCTAAGACTTGGTTCTTGAATACCGTAAACTGGGCGGTAGTGCATATATGGAACCCTTACCTACGGACCTCAAGGATAAAAGAGAAAGCAGAGGCCTGGACCTGGGATCTTATTCAACGGGAGGATGAAAACACCGACTTTGCCAACCTTGGTCCCGTTAATGGCCCAATGAATTTCCTTGCTTGTTACATCCACGATGGCGAAACTAGTTACTCGGTCAAGCGCCATCGCGAGCGCATGGAAGACTTCCTCTGGGTCAAAAATGAGGGCATGCTTATGAATGGCACCAATGGCGTGCAGACATGGGACACCAGCTTTCTCATTCAAGCCGTATTTGATTGCGGATGGGCAAACAACCCAAAATGGAAGCCGGTACTGCTGAAGGCCCTAGAATTTCTCGAGGATCAGCAGATAAGAGAGAACTGTCGAGAACAAGACACCTGTTACCGGCACCGGAGGAAAGGCGCTTGGGCCTTTAGCACCAGAGAGCAAGGGTATACAGTCAGCGACTGCACATCAGAGGCCCTAAAGGCTGTACTGCTTCTCCAAAATGAATCCCACTATCCGGTCATGATGTCGGAAGAGAGAATAAAAGATGCAATTGACACATTACTCACGATGCAAAATGCCTCGGGTGGCTTCTCTTCTTATGAGCCAACCCGAGGCTCAGAGCATCTAGAATACTTGAATGCGGCTGAGGTATTCGGGAGGATAATGGTCGAGTACGATTATCCCGAGTGCACAACTGCAGTCGTCACTACACTATCGCTCTTTTCGAAGCACTACCCGGACTACCGCTGCGAGGATATCAAGCGGATAAAGGGGCTGGCTGTGGAATACATTCGCCGAGCACAAAGAGTTGACGGAAGTTGGTACGGCAGTTGGGGTATCTGCTTTACTTATGCGGGCATGTTCGCACTGGAGAGCCTGGCCAGTGTTGGCGAGGTCTATAAGAATAGCGAGAGAGTCAGGAGGGCCTGCCAGTTCTTCCTAGATAAGCGTATGGATGATGGTGGATGGGGTGAAAGCTACAGAGTACCCGCCCCTCATCCCATTTGACTATTTGAGGTAAAAACTAACCACATTTAACCGGGAAGGCTTGCGAGACTGGCATTTGGACGGATAACGAGGATGGCTCTCAAGTCGTCAACACAGCGTGGGCATGCATTGCTCTATTAATTGCAGAGTACCCCGATAAAGAGCCCATACAAACCGGCTTACGGCTTATCATGGGAAGGCAGCAGCGAAACGGCGAGTGGTTGCAGGAGCGCATCGAAGGCGTCTTTAATAAAAGCTGGTGAGTTCTCATTTCCTATTTGACAGTCGAGAATATTGTACTAATCACTTTGAGCCGTGTTTGCAGCATGATCTCATATCCAAACTACAAATTCATATTTCCTCTCAAGGCCATGGGAATGTTTGCAGAGCGATTCGGGGACTTGGAGATTCTATAGGAGAGCTCTTTTTGTCGTATAACGGAGGTTCAATCCCTAACAAATCAGATTAATTATAATAGATATAGACTCTATTAATTAATGTTGTAATGTATGCAAGTTTAGTTACTAGGAAGTGGGAATTAATTGGATTTTAATTAGGGAAAATGGAAAAAAAAAAAAGAGAACTTGAACTAGAAAACGAGTCAATAAAATAAAGAATTTATCTTTATTATCCGAACCGAATTTTTTTTTTAAAAAAATTCCCTACCAACATCGCTAGCCCCAACCCCAATCCCAGCCTCAAGCCGTCTCCACTCACCACAGAAACTCGACTCCATCACCACCACCATCCTCCGCGCAACCACCCACCCCTCCACACCCCACCCCACCCCATCCACACCAAACCAACCAAGACCAAAAACCCAAACCCCCCAAAAAATGCACCTAATGTACACGCTCTCGCCCGCGCCCGCGCCCGCAGGCGGGACCAAGCGCACGTACACGCTCAAGAAGGTGCTCGGCGGCCAGGTGACCAAGTCGGCGCACCCGGCGCGGTTCTCGCCCGATGATGTCTATTCGAGGTATGTCTTGTTCTTGTGCTGTGTGTGTGTGTGTGTGTGTGTGCTGGAGGGGAGGGGGGATGAAGAGGGATGAAAGAGGGGGGGGGGTTGTTGTTGTTATTTTTTGGGGATGAATTGGGGTTGTTGTTGTTGTTATTATTATTTTGGGGGGTTATTATTGTTGTTATTGCCGTTAAGTTCTTGTTTTGGAGAGAGTTTTTTTTATTGACTTTGTCCGTTCGGTGTAGACATCGAGTTACGCTCAAGAGACGGTATGGGTTGTTGTTGACGCAGATTAGTGAGTTGTTGGTTCCTAGAGTTTTTTTTTTTTTTTTTTTTCCTTCTTCTTCTTCTAGAGTTGGCGCGGGAGGGGGGAGATGGGTTAGGGTGGGATGCGGGGAAAAGGTTTCGGTGTGTATGTGTTTGTGTGTATGTGGCTGACTTATTTCCGTTTTGGAAAATTTTTTAGAGGATAGCGAGGTTGTTGGGGTGTGATGTGATGTGATGCGAGAGGGGGGAGGGGAGGGGGGTTTAGGGCTGTGCGACTGCCTGGACTGTCTGTGGGGAAGAAAGTCGCGGGACTTTTGCTGTTGGTGAGGGGGAGGGTTGGTTGAGTTTGGCATATGGGAGGAGAACTCTGCTCGCCGGGGAAACCTCTTTATTTCACGGTTTTTTTTATCAGACAAAAGCTCCGGACCCCTATATCCCGCCTTGTATACCTCTACCAGAACGCCTCTTTCCACCAAACGCACTAACGCAAAAAAAAAAAAAATTTAGAGTCCGTTGTGTTTGCCCAGATCTAGTGGCGTTTCTTAGAATTGACATCTCTCCCTGCCCCAACTCTGGGTCTTCCGCCCATCCTACCTCTCTCACCCGTCAATATATTGGGCAGGTAATCTCCATCCATCAGATCACGTTCCTTCTTTTTCCTCTCCTGCTGTACTGTTCGTATATACTCCTTCTGGTCCTCGCGCAGGATCAAATCCTGGCCCCATCCACCCTTCCCGCCGCCTTTGCCTCCGCCGCCGATATTTACCTTCCCACTTGCAGAGCCGGGCACCGCCTTGGGGATGCTAAAGACGTTTCCACGGTTATTCCATTGGTAGTTCTTTTTAAGGTGGACTTTGAATACGCCGTTTTGGTCCGTGGAGCAGGCGGTCCTCGTCAATGTTGGGCCGCCACAGGAAGGGCAGAACTGCTTCGTCATGTCTTTGGAGGTCTTGAAGCAGGCATGGCATCTGAGGATCCAGGTCTTGAGATGGCGGACGCGTTGCATGGCTGGCGAAAGGAGATTTAAGTTCATCTGTAACAGAACGTTCTGCATTGCGAAATCAGTGGTAATTGTTGCGACCTGTATCGTCTTGAGTTTGTTCGTGGGCAGGGTAGAGCCGTTTGAATCCAAGGCCTTGTGCTTATGGATGTTAGATGGGGTTATCCAGCCCTCCGAATCCGAATCCTCTGACTCGGCTGACCCCCCTCCATCGTCGGGGATTGGGCACTCGGCTTCCTGCTTTGCTGTTTGGACAGGCTCTGAAGTGTGACTTTTGCTAAATTTGGGGTTGGGCGACTCGAGTTCTTGCTCTGACACAACGGGGTCTTGGACGTCTGGGCTTGGGCTTAGATTGGGTGGCGGGGTCTGGGCTTCTAGAGCGAGCGCGGGGTCTCTAGTTTCGATCCTGTCTGGGAAAATGGATCCCACCAATTCGCCGGGCTGTTCCTTGCGGCCTTGCTCCGCACTATGTCCTCCAGTAGAGAGACCAAACGATCCACTGGCACCGACTGCAGCGTCATTGCTAGAGCTAACCGCTCCTGGTTGTGTCGGCGGCGCGCCATTGAGACCCTTCTGGCCCGGTACTTTTCTAAGTCTCCAGTCGCCTCCATTCCTCTCGCATTCTAGCTCATAGGCCAGAGCCAGGATAAGCAGGTCCGGCCCACTCAGGACCGGTAGGTCTCCAGTTCGCCGAGCAAACTCGGTAGCCGCCGTCAGGCTCGCAGGGCTGGGGTTTCTCAGTGTGAGAAAGGGCAGCAGCGTGGTCTCTATCCGGGACCGCGCACTTGGGTCTCGAATTTCTGCAAGCACAGACGGCGCGGTAACCAGGACTTCGGAGCTGGCCAGCAGAGTCGAGGTTGCGGGCTCGTTTCTCAGGATGGGGCCGGCATCCAGAACGACGGTGTGTATCGGCTTCGCGCCCTGGCGCTGGTCGGGGGTTTGTCTGGAGGGCATTGGGGGCCTGGAAGCACTGGGGCAGGAGCACTGGAGCGCTGGAGCAGTGGAGACCTGGGGATGGATGGGGCATTGGCAGTCCCACTAGCCCCAGCCACACGTGACCTTCAGGATTGCTGGCCTGTCAAACTCTGTCGCTCCCCTGCTGGTTTGTGGACCTCAGCCCGCAGCATTCGGACCCGACAACGTGTGCGCTGCAGTAGCAATACTCCCACTCCACAGAGTTCTCTCGACTCCGGAAATCTGGACAGCCCGATCAATGGGCGGACGCATCCCAGCTCTTGAGAGATGCGTGGTCGTATGACCTCTTTTGCAGGCTTGTGTTGTCGCGGCTCTCGCCCGGCTTTGTAGAGATAAATACAGACGCCCGGAAATGCTATGGAGTCACTGGCTCTGGTGGATGGGCTGTCCCAACACGACCCATTGACCTGAGATTCTGCTTCTGGCCTCTGGCCTTTGGCCTCTAGCGTCCCCATCGCCATGTCTGCGTTTGTGAGCATCAGTCTTTTGAGCCGAGCTGATAGAGTCAACAACTAGCTGATGCTTCCTCAAAGGCTTACTCGCAGCCCGTGTCGTCTGCTCAGGGCATCCCCAGTGCACCGGTCTTGCACACCCCAATTTCGTTCCTCTTCCAGGTGAGCGACCTGAGGATCGACTACAAACACCATATGCCAAGGGCAGAGGTACCGTCAGGCAATTGGCTCCCTCCCGATAACCGTGCCCTGTTTGATATCACGTATGGCCCGCTTTATCGCTGGGATGACGGCAACGTGAGTCGCTTCCAACTCCCAGGAAGTACGCCGGCCGATGTTAGAAAAGCCTGTGGGCCAACTATGGAGGAGTATTCTACTGCTTCGGCCTTCTTTCAGCAGCAAACTGGAAAAATGCTCACAGTCCCGTTTAATGTTGCTGAGGTCAACTTCATGTCGAAGCCTTACGACTGGAGGACCATAGGGTTTTCTCATCAAGAATTCTACTTACCGGCGTCCGGCGGCGTTGGCAACCTGTCGTTTCTTGATTTTACGGGCGAGGAACGTCTAGCAGCTCCTGGTTCAACACCCTGGATTCGTGAACTACTCCCCGCAGTGTATGATTACTACCTGAATCCAACTCCCGGCGCAACCACTCCCGTGTCTGCTGGACTTTGCGGAAAACTGTGTCTGATACTTGCACTCCTGGCATTCTCGTGTACGCAGGACATGGTGGATAGAGTGCTCCGTTACTCTTTTGGGAGGGGATTCTATCAAGCTCATGGATTCCTTACTGGCCGTATGTAACGTGAAGGATGCTTGTTTCTCTGGAGTTGAATGAAAACGCTAACATTTCGAGAAGAAACCACCGCGGAGCGTGGGGTCGTAGTGTCAGTGTACACTAATCCTTGGTCAGGGACATCCCGGCGACATCTTGAAGGGTTTGAGGGGGGGTTCTACGGGCCCTTGTTTCCCTAGAGCGCTGGAGTGGGAGTGAAATATTAAGGGCCTCAATCACATACGAACCGTTTTGATCGTGTTCCACGAATGTCTTACTTCGTAGCTGCTGCTTTCGCCGAATTGTCCCTTTGTCATTTTTCCCCATAGCGACAACGACAGGTTTCTATTTTCTGTATGCACAGATTGTTCTACGCAAGTGTTACAAGGCAGAATTTGCGAGCGGTTTTTTTCTTGGTTTTGTAAGGCTATGAGAAACGACGCAAGAATAAATTGAACGATATTATGAGAATGGTGGAATCTTCAGCCTGTCGGACGATGAGCGGTTTTGGCACTACAGTGGCGAGTCGTGGCTTGAATCTGGGCCGCTAAGTTTGCCTCGTGTCCAATAGCACACCCTTATCCGATTTCAACACAAGCACGCGGCCCTCATTTTCATCCATTTCTGATTGACGCTTAGTTATGATACAACGAATCCCCCCCTCTCCTCCAAAAGATCCCATCCATCGCGATTCAGCCTAGCTAGCCATTTTGATTTAATTTAGATCGATAGTGAAGAAAAGGGGGGAGAGGAAAAAAGGAAAAAAAAAGCCCAAGATTTGTTTTAATTCCGCGTGACTATGCTAGGATTCCTGGCAAACATATCACTTTTTCAATTAACGTCGGGTAAACGAACTGAGATATCTCCCGACTGTGTGATGTAACGAACCCAAGGTAGGGAAGGATATTGAAGCTAGATGGTGAACCACGATATTAGCCTTCGTTTTTGCGTAACACAATCCTGACATGTGTGAGATCCCCGATTTTTTGACCGGGGGTGGAGGGAGAAGGGGGAGAGGCAAATGTGATAAGATAGATAGCAAATTTGCTGTGACAATCAGAATGGAATCGGAGGCGTTGGATCGTCCCTCTGGATGAGGGCCGCGGCCCATGGTTCTGACACCTGTTGTTGTACCCATGCATATGCACGTCCTGATTGGTAAGAAATGCTGAATATCACGCATACAAGGCCCCATTATCCTCTGGTCAGGAGCCTGGCGAACACGGGCGAACAACCTCCCCCGCGCCTTGCGGCCCGTCTGCCGGGATTTCGGATGCCTGCGCCCGCATCGAATTGGCTGGCTTACAGTCATTGCGCAGAGCAAGGGGGTATCGATTCCAAGGGACTTGCAAGTGGAAAACAGGGAATTGGGGGGGCTGGGGGGGGGGTAATTCGTTGGAGGGGTACTAAAATTGTGTAACCGCTATGAAAAAACGAAAAAATGTGAGAAAAAGAAATGTGCTGTGAGGCTCTTTTGTTACCTTGGGTTCGATAATCTTCAGGTATCGCACCTGGATGCCACTTGTCGTAAAGTATGGGATTTCGAATTTGACACTGATGGGCCGCTTGCTCTTCCCTCCTTGAGTCCCTCCCATGCTCCCGCCGAACCCTCCAGTCATGCCACCACCATGTTCGTCGTCACCCTTGACACTGGGGAGACCAAGTTCAGCTCGCATAAGAAACTCCTTGCCACCACCAAATTGCTTGATCTTCCAGATGATAGCAGACTTCTCAGGTGCATAGTGGACGGAGCCAATGTTCGTTCGGAAGCGTGGGGAGTCTGCATCATCGGGCACAGGAACGAGGATCTCGACGTTATTGGCCGTAGAGCGCCGCTTGAATTGGGCCTTCGCCTGTATACATAACAAAAGTAAAAAGGGTCAGTGCGTCCGTCAGATGATGCAAATGATATGGCTCCAGAACGGGGAATGGTCACCTTCAACATGTACTCAATCCTTGAACCGGAGTGTGACTCCACAATGCACTCAACCCAAATTAGTGGCTTGACCTGAGTATTCAGTCGATAACTCATAAGCTCAAACTCTCCGTCTGGCGGAATGAAACTAATGGTGCGGTCATTCTCGAACCGACTTAGTCGCACGCACTGGTGGAACTTCACATCTTCCATCTCCACGGCTTTCCCCCTAGTAGCTCGTCCAGTGGTCTCGAACATCACCTTATCGTTTAGCCCTAACCGAAGCTCGGGCATGCCGCTAAGATAACACTTCATTTTTATGGCGCCTAGGATTTCGGAGCGGAGCACGTTGCCGTTGGAGGAGACGAGTAGGTTGAGGGATTCGATGACGTCTAGGAAGACCTCGTTCTTTCGGTATCTGATACCTTCACTTCGCCATGACACAGCGTTTGTAACTGCTATAGGGGGTCGAGCCTGTATCTCAAGTTTGTGTGATTCTTGAGTAATGTACCTTAAGTACTAGTTAGCATCATCCACGGCCCCGAGAATTATCAAGCGTAACTGACTCTTGCAATATCTTAGTTTCAGTTGTCTGTGGGTACCCAAAGTCCATCATCTCATCCAGTAACTCATAGATAATGACAAAATTATCCCGTATACTCTCCTCTTCCAACTCTTTAAAGTACTCCGTGAACACCTCGACGACCTTATGTAGAAAGAGTAGGATCTCTGCGGCATTTGTGTTCCTTTTTGTGAGGGCGAGGAGGTAGAGGTTATTATGTCTTATGTAGAGATACTATGACCGCAGGAGCCCTGTCAACACTGTACGGGTGATATTTCGAATGAGGTGGGACGGACGTTGATGCCTTCGTCTGAGAAACATGGTGCAACCGCGGAACTCTCTTCCTCTGCTTCGCTCAACAGTATAGGGAACTTCTCGACGGCGGACATGGGTATGTCTCCTCTGTAATTCCGAGCAAGAAGGGTCTGTCAGTTGCACTGATCAGTATCTGCATCACCTAGAATTTGTTCGACTGTAACGGCCGGCTAACCTTGCCTTTAAGGTCGAGGAAGAAGAGAGCTGAAGCCATGACGTCTGCTCGGTAGCTCCGTCGATGCCAGATTATCTGTGAAAATCCGAAAAGGTGGGGTAGGAACCAATCCGATCCTAAATTGTGATCAGGACCATCTTAAGGCCCGGGCCATCACATCGGTTTGCGGCTCTCAAGGGTTAGGCGTCCAAAACCCTAAACCTTAGCGCGAACGCCTTCTCCAAACCGACTTTTCGCCCACAACCCCGGCCATTTTCTTCTTTCCCTTTTCCTACCAACGCGTCCAATAGACAGTGCAACTCAACGCAATCCAAGCCCCGGCTTTCTGCCAGGGTCTCGGAGTTTGACAATTGATGAATCTTGCGATACAGAGACGCGGAGAAGGAGAAAATTCAGTGTCTCATAAGAGCCGGCCGAGTATTTTGCAATGTTACTTGGGTGGTGTCAGAGAGAACCAACATTCAGGTTATGGAGGGCTTCAGTCACTAGTATTTCTTTTTGGTTCCTACGCCTTCAAACGGGTTGGGTTGAACTCGGACACCGAAGCTACGTGCTAATGTCTTGGGAGTTGGATAGAAATTACTGCCGTCATACAACTAGATTTCGCATTCAACGGCGGGACACGGGAGACGCGCTATTAACTTCTTTATGCTGGTTGTTTAAGCTTTTCTAGCTGCTTAGTAGGCAAGGTCGGCTCAGATGCTTGTCAAGATTCGTGACCTTGTGGGCCTCTACAACGCCTGGGACTTTTCGCGATGAACTTAAAAGCTAATCATAAGATAGTCAATTGCAAGGCGTATCCTAGATTTGTACAATATATACCATCTAAAATCGCCAGCCAGCAAGAATCCAACGCCTGGAGTAGTCCCTAAGTCTTTCCATTACAAAAGCGAATCAACGGAAGTTCAAAGAAGCCCCTTCCTAGCCAACTCCACCTTTCTCGCCGCCTCTCCAGCCTTCCAACCGCCTTTTGAGATACAGATGGCAACTCCCTCCCCCAATTCAAATTTATCTTCTACGTCTGGAAATGCGCACGGGCAGTGATGTGGGAAATGAACGCACGAGAGTGTGCCCGGGCAGATGTAATTGGAACAATGAGCTAGTTGACGCCATAAATTAGCTATATGTGTTCTGAATGCGCACCCTCGAGCAGACTAAGTATGGGGCGGGATTTACTGCTATCGTAATTTTGCTGGTACCGTGAAGAATCACTCGGGGCGTTTTGAGGAGCCTGATTCTGTTGTTGTTGTTGTTGGTGACCGCCACTATGGAACATTTGCTCAAAGAATTGAAATTGCGCTCGCGCGAGTAATGCGTAGAGCAAAATGCTCAGCGAAAATGAGAGCATAGTCCGCATTTCGAAAGTGTGGGATGGAGTTGTATTCAGTCTCCTCGAGGGATAAGGACAGCAATTCAATTTCTATGCGTTGTGAGGGAATATTCTGTGCTAAGGCGTATTTGGTGTCACAGCCAACCCAGAAGGTATTGTTAATGTTGAAGTTATTCAGTTTTACCTTCGATCTAACAATGCTTCTCCCACGGTTAGGTGTCCCCTCACGGGCTCTAGTATCGGCATTTCAGAGGCCATCGGTATCAATAGAAAGCATTATCGAACTACTCAGAGCTTCTCACACTGCGGAAAAACCCCCCTTTCTCTCCTTCGTCCGACATGCGACGCATATGGCCCAAAGATCCGTTAACGGAGGAAAGGACGGCCCCGGGAAACGACTGGGTGCTAAGAAGAGTGGAGGTCAGCTCGATACCACCTTTTGTCTCGCGCTCGAGGGAGAGCCGCTAACACGATTGCTCAGAACAATATGTCATCCCAGGCAACATAATCTTCCGCCAACGCGGCTCCCTCTGGTTCCCAGGCGAAAACTGCGGCATGGGCCGCGACCACACCATCTATGCCACGCAAGCCGGCTATGTGAAATACTACCGCGACCCCGAAAAGCACCCCGGTCGGAAATACATAGGCGTCGTCTTTGAGCGCAAGCAAACCCTCCCCCTGCCCCGAAACTCCGCTCGGCGGCGGCGTCTGGGTCTCACTGCAACAGCGATGTCGGAGGGGGAGCTACAGAAGAACCTAGTGGCGGAGGAGCAGGTGGCGGAAGTGCCAAAGACGAAGCATGAGGAACTGAAAATCAGACCGGGATATATGTATCGTGAGTCGAACTGGCAGATTGGGCGTGCGGCGGAGAGGGCAGGGGTCAAGGTTAAGCCCTTCAAACCGGGGGACCGTTGGGCTGCGTGGCGGAAGTCAACAGCGAGAAAAGAGAAGAATGCGGAAAAGAGAGGATTAAGGCAGGGAGACCGGAAACGATGAGTTATTTGTCATCTAGTTGTGTATACTATAGCTGGTTGTATGATACCACCGTCGGCCATAGATCCTGAGAGGCCTATTGTGGGGTGTTTTCCTTACTCTATGTAATTATATTGCAGAGAATAGTGGATAATACATATGTACAAGGCCTCATGATATTTCTCTAGCCCTTCAACCAACTTTCCGATTGTAGGCTTGAGGTGCGTTTCTATTACCCAGAGGCACTCTCTCTGTACGTCGTATCTTGGAAACGTGCTTACTAGTACAACCACATCACACCCCAATCGCTACTACCGCCATTGGGTTTTAGTTAG
>JAJDFE020000447.1:0-30677 GCA_021527465.2 Geoglossum glabrum | reverse complement strand
TCTCTTTAGCTTTGAATCGTCGAATAGAAGTAGTCCTATCTTGCTTTCCAAGCGCCTGGAATCTACGTTCGTGACATGAATGAGCTGGGAGGAAGTATTGAGAGGGAGATGAGCTAGGGAGCTAGGGCAAGAAGAGACAGGAGGGGGATTGGTAGAAAGATGGGCTGAAAGGAATGATGACGAACTACGGGGATAATGAATGGGCTGGGAGGAAGTATTGAGAGGGAGGTGGGCTAGGGAGCTAGGGCAAGAAGAGACCAGGAGGGGGATTAGTAGAAAGATGGGCTGGAAGGAATGATGATGAATTACGGGGATAATGAATGAATGGGAAGGAAGTATTGAAGGGGGGAGATGAGCTAGGATAGACTAGGATGAGGAGTGGTTAGGTTGATGCCAGCTGGACAATTTGCTAATGGAATTAAGAATGCTAAATAATGATAAATAACCCTCACCTTACCACCTTAAAGCGGCACTAACTAGATAAGATGCAAGGAGGAATTACAGATTTTTGTTTCCATTCCCTAACATCATCCCCACTGTAATCTGTTGTTAGAAGACTTCTGTGGCATTCTCACTTGCCTTGCTTGAGGCTTGGATTGCTGGTAGGTAGTGTGTGTGTGGAATAAACGGAGAGAAGTGTTCCCCGTTTCACGTACTGCGGAAACCGAAACTATTATGAGTCGGATGGAGGAGAAGAATAGCTTGCAAAATTGGCCTTTTTTTTTTTTTTTTTTTCTTCTTTCTCTCAAATTCGAAAAATTAATAAACTTCGCCCTATCATCGTCCACCTGGCTTAGGATAGCATGTGGAGCGTATGGAAACGAATGGAAGGAGAGAGGGGCGGTGTGTGTGATTTCAAGACACAGGCGTGCCCCTTTCGTCGCGAAATTCAAAACGTGAGAATGAAATCCCCTCCCCGGTGGAAACTTTAAAGATCGAGATAGGAGTAGCGGATATACGGCGAAAAGAGTCCGTAAACCTCTGAACCCCCCAAGGCAAGGGCGTAACAAACCATTAATAAAAATAAAATAAAAAAGGCAACGGGTTCCACACCATAACTAGCAAAAAAAAAAAAAAAACCCACCACCCACCTCCCCCCTCACTCCCCCGGAATAATAACTCCATCTACCCAACAGTGGTTCCACCAACGCCTTGCAAATCCCGGCCCGCGCTCTTCTTTCTCTCTCTCGTTTGTCCACCCGTTTGTTTGCCCGCCCATCCGGCCCTACCGGCCCTATTCGTCCATCTCTCGGCCTCTAGTACGGGCACGACTACCCAAACATACCTATTAGCCAACGAAGCACGTCCAAGAACCGGGCCAAAACTAGAACGTGGAAAAAAAAAAAGCCATAGGAACACATAGAGAGAGAGAGAGAGAGAGAACAATAACATACCGCTCCGCAGGAATTACACGTCTTGTCAAGCTGGCTAGCCGCGCCGCATTTCGGACATTCGCTCCCATGCATCTTTGTGTGTGTTTGTGTTTTCGGTTGATTATTTGATTGTTTTTGCCGTGGAGAAGCCTCGTCTCTCTCTCTCTCTCTCTCTCTCTCTCTCTCTCTCTCTCTATAGTTATATATAGATAGGCTGTTTTGTTTCTTCCGGAGAAGGAGGGCTAGGCTAGGACTACTGGTCTTTTATCTCGGTCTGGATCTCGCTCTCGAGGTCTCTTGTGTGTGTGTGTGAGACGCTGTGGGGGATGTCGATGGAAATGATGGAGGAGTTGTAAAGAGGGAACGAGCACAAGGTCAAGCGGGCGGGCGATGGGGAGCGGGGTAGGTGGGGAGGAAGGAGGGCGCCAGGTGGGGGCAAGGCTTGCTCGTGACATGGCTGCTCCCCCCACAATCTGTCGATCATTTCGCTCATGCCGACCAATGGCGGAGAGCTGGCTCTTGGCCTGTGTCTTGGGGGCTGCGTTCGTGCGATTCCAACTCACCATCGCGTCGGTTACATTAGCCCCGCCTTGTCGGCCAGGTGAGGTGTTCTTGTGCAAGGCGTAGCTGATGCAAGCTGCCCTTCTGGGAACGAAAGAAAAAGATGACAAAGTTTGTGATGGAAATATCTACATTGAAGCTTTGGCGGCTGCCGCGGATACGCAAACCACCCCTTACTCCGTATTGTATGTACGTCTGGATCGCACCGGATGAGGCGAAGAAGACATTGCAAATGACGGCCAACAGCCTACATAGATACAACATGCCAGATTCCCCCTTCTCCCAAGGAGAGAGCAGGAAAAGATAAAAGGCTCAGACAGATAGACCAACCTTACATGGGCCTTTCTCTTTCCTCCAATCCTCAGTTATCGAGACATATCGTCCGTCATTTCGTCCGAAACATAAGCCTCATATTCCGAACCATCGAAAGCCGTAGAGGGTCTAGTTCGGTTGAAGAACAACTCCACTCCCCGCCCCAGCCCCCTTAATCCCCCCTACGCATGCTGAAAAAAATGAGCAAGCGTGGGTTTGAGTAAATAATCAGGGACAATAACCTGCCTGCGCCAATTAACAAAAGAAGAAGCAAGAAAGGAACTAGTTAGCCTCAGCCTTCGTACTGCCATAACTATCTAGCCGGTCGGAAACTCTTTGCTCGGAGTCGGAATCTCTATTGAACTTCCGCCAGAGCTCAGCAATATCGACTTTGTTCTCGTTCTTCTCGGTGATGAGGTTCTTCAACCATTTATTTTCCATCTCTAACTGTCCAATGCGTGCCTCGAGCCGTGAGCACTTGTCAGTCATCTCCTTGGCCGTGCGTTCGAGCGCTTGTTCTCGCTGCTTCTTCTTGACGCGGAAACGCGCACTGGCGGCAGTATTGCGCCGACGCTTGTCCTCCTCTGCCGCAATTCGCGAGGCACCTTCAAGGGAATGCGCGTGATTGGAATCCACGATGGAGTCGACCTTTCGCTTGCTGCCGCTGCTGGGAGAGACAAAGCCCGAGGGCGGAGAAGCGGTGAGGGAGGGCGAGAGAGCTCGGGAAGTCTGGTCGAGGACGGGGACCACTCCCGCTGCACCGTCGCCTAGGATGCTGTGAAATTCGGCAAATTCGGAAAATTGATAGTCGCCTTGAAGGTGCAAGATATTAGCCAAAAAGCTGAGGTAGGTGGATAAACACTTTTGCGCTAGTAGATTGAGCTGCTAAGAGGCGGGTTTGGCGATGAAAGTCACGTCCGATGGCGTGCTTCGGCAACGGTAATGACCACAAAGAAAAGCCCACCAGCCCCCGGGTTTGGAGAGCGAGTTATGCGAGCAATATGTGGGAGAAACAAGTAATACATGCGGTATATTGACTCGGGCTGTAGCTACCAAGGGCAGAGAGAGCAAATGTACCGGTGAGAAATTGGCGATCGACCTGCATTGCGGGGATGTCCCAAGTGGTGACGAAAAAGCCGGCAGAAAGCAGGTAATAAAGGGCGCGCCAACACGGCTGCAATAGGAAAGACGATACGTACAATTGAGAAAGTCGAGGCTCTTTACGCCGTGTTTTGCTGCGGCAGCATTCTCCCTCCTTGCTCTGAGCTCGTGCTCCGGGTCGTAGTCTATGGGCACATGGTTCTCGCCCATATCAAAGTCGAAGAACTGCGCATTGGTAAAGAGCGCCAGGTCGTCTTCGAGCCCGAAGGCGTCCTGCCGCGGCGCAGGCTGGTGGGCCGAGTTGAGAGAGTTGAGGGTTGCAATGTGCTGTGACACATTCGGCGCCCGACGGCCGTCAAAGGCAGACATGTTCGGGGGGACGACAATGACCGCTCAGTCTGGCGACGGCGGAGCTGCTCTTCTCTCAGCGCCCACACACAGGCACACACGGCCGGTGCAACGGGTATTTGTGGACGAGCAGGTAGAACGAGAGAGCAGACACAAATGGAGCGGGACTGTGGCTGGCGAGATAAGAAGAAGCGTGTGAATTAGTCAGTCGAGGGGAAAACAAAGGCCAAATGACATGAGTTAGCCGGGCAGCGGAAACGAAAATGAAGGGGAGATGGAGATGGGGCACGAGCAGCGGGGGGGGCATCGCATGGTGTAGATCTACGGCCAATGGCGGGTCTGTGTCTGAAGCCATCAGCAGTGCGGGCCCTGTCCAGCCGGTGTGTCCAGGCAGCGGAAGGACCGGCGATGCTGGTCTTCTGGCGGTCCGCTGTCGGACGCGCTAATGAAGATGAAGGAGACGAAGAAGAAGAAGAAATGGAGCACAAGGGAGTTCGGGCGGGTGCGAGTATTTCTTTTGTACCGAGTGGGCGAAACTGGGCGGAACTGCCCCCCCCCGATTCTGGAGGTTTTTGACGCCGTTTTTTAACCTCAACTTCGCCCATTTGTCTCCATCTACCTGTCTCTAACGACGGCAGATAATGTCTTCCTCATTCATTCTCATCTTCAGAACAGCCCCCACCCGCCACAAAAATTATAGATTCATTCCCCCTGTTCTGCCCATCTCTGCTGCTCCCTTGTTCCCTGCTCCCCCCTCGACTCCTCGCGCATTGTGGTCACCGTGGTCCCCTCCGCTCCCCCGATGCTGAAGGAAACCTCCTCCAGTCGAGGGCTTTGCTATAGAGCCGTACAGGTACACCGTGGCTAAGCGAGCAACCTCCAGACCCCCGCGACATCCACAGAGGCCCACTGTACTCACTCGAAAATCAGTTTTGGATGCCATAGACATAGAACTTTGCATCGGGTTTCTTGGACACACGGATAGTCTCCAGAATGGATATGGATCCAGACGGACAAGAATTTGCACATTGCACATGTGATGAGGAAATTCTCCATAACGCTGTAAGCCGCACAGTGCCTCCGGGCGTACCAATCAATCCAATCCAACCCGTCGCTGCTTCTTAACCAACGTCGAAAAAAAAACCCCGTTACAATGGCAGATTCTGGACCCAGAAAGTGCTCAATCTGCGAGGCTGAAAAGCGTCCCCCAGCCTTCGCTAGTGCCGGCACCGAAACCCATTTGAAGACCTGTTTAGAGTGTCGAACAAAGGTAGAAAAGATTTCGTCTCTCATCATTCAATTTGCTGATCTTCAAATGTAGCAATGCGCGCAAGACCCTGATGCTGAGCGTGCCCCTAAAGCGTCGTCGCTGGACACATCCACAACTCCCTTGCCTCCTACTTCAGACATGTCACTAGTCTCGGACTCTATGCTTGTTGAAAAAGTCACCGCATATGTCAAACAGTACATGTCCCATTACGATGGCTCTCATGACTTTGACCACGTCCTGCGTGTCCTGGGTCTCGCCCGACTCATTGCTTCTCTTCCATCTCCGCAAGTCCCTTCCTCCTCCTCTCCCCTGCCAAATGCGGATGCCTCACCACCGCAGTACAACCCCGTAATCATCACGCTCTCCGCGCTCCTGCATGACGTCGGCGACAAGAAGTACCTTAGGCCTGGCGACAGCGCCGACACCATGGTTTACGAGCTGCTCGTGTCCTTCGGGGCGCCCGACTCTCTGGCAGAGAAGATCCAGAGGGTCGTCAGCAACGTGTCGTTCTCGACAGAGACCAAGTCAGCAGAGAGCCGGGAGAAGGTGCGGAGGTTGGTGCAAGAGATCCCGGAGCTAGGCGTCGTGCAAGATGCGGATCGCTTGGATGCGATTGGCGGCGTGGGGATTGGGCGCGCGTTTACATATGGCGGGGCGGCGGGGAAGGTGGGCCAGAAAGGGAGAGGCATGCCGGAGACGATAGAGCATTTTACGGACAAATTGGAATGCTTGGAGGGTTTGATGAAGACGGCGGAGGGGAGGAGGCTGGCGGCGGAGAGGACCAAGCGACTCAAGCTATTTAGGGGGTGGTGGGGGGAGGAGGTGGGGATGGCCCAGGAGGGATTGGAGGCGGCATGAAGGGAGCGTTTGGCAATGGCGCGGAGGGTTTGTTTGTGCCTCACAGGAGCCAACCGGACTTTATGGCTGCAACTTTGGAGAGAAGGCTGATGATGGGAGAGGTTCAGAGTCCCATTGTAGTGCACACCACCTCTGCGTTGTGCCCATTAGCACATTAGATTTGCTAACCAGGAACAGCGTGCTACTGCAATAGCGCGCAATCAAGATGGCAATGTAGTGTGACATGGTCCACAGTCCTCTGCGTTAAAGCATTCCGCTTATAGAGAGTCTGTTAGTTCCAAAAACATGTGAACCGTCCCTCCCTATCTAAAAATCTGTCTCCATCAACTGACGCCTGTCCTCAATGCAGCACCATAGCCACCATCAAACCAAGCCGATTCCTGCGAGCGACAATTCGGAAGCTCGCTGGACTGCGGTAGAGTCTTCCTAAACCTTTTTAACCTCAATCAAATGTCTCCTACTTGCCCTACTAACCGCAGAGAACTCAGGCAATTTAAGATCTGGAAAGACCTTCTGCACCTTCACACCAAGGTATTGTCCCCAAACACCCTGGAGAGTATTGAACGTCGATCGTTGCTGCCAGCGTTTGAGTGTCGCTGAATCGGAGATGGGGCTGCTAATCGCGGTGGAAAGGGGGAAAGGCTGGATTTTAGCTGTCCAAGAGGGATCAAAGAAAAGTATGATGGGGAGCCGCTCGGACATAGGCGACGGTGGTAGAACACGGTGGAGTGGGGAGATATAGAGACCAGAAGTGAGACGATCAAGGATGTCGCCGACTGTAAAGCGTTGGGGTTAGCTATAAAGCACGTCAAATTACACAATGTGAATGCCCACCGTTCACCACAAACGAATCTGGGATCGGGTACATCTACCCATTCACCTCAGGGGAGAAGACTTGAAGACCAGTAGTATTTTGCGAAAGGATAGTGAGAAATCCGAAGTCCGAATGCTCTCCAATGCCACAGCTTTCGACACCTTCCCTTCCTGAATATTTGAAAGCGCGAAAGAGTTGAATGGGTTCGGGCTCTAGAACCCTCCTCCTCACCTCCCACTTCTCCGAACCCAGTCCCACACTCATCGCGTCGCTAATCGCTAAACTAAGCTCGGTGACCTTCTCAATGTATTCCAACGCCATCTTCCTCATCTCAGGTACGTCTTCATCCGGAAACTGATTCTTCCCGTAAGTCGGCATGTCTTTCAGCGGATGCTCATCCCTAGGGTTCAGTTCTGGGCCTCCATAAAAGCCTTCCTTCTGGTCCACATTACCCTTGGTTCCTTCCCCGCCCCAAGGCATGTAACCTCTCCATGCCCATCCCCCACTCTACAAAATGGGAGGGTGGGTTTGTTGATATCTATTTGAAAAGCAAGTTCGGGCAATATTTTTGTATATTTTGTATTTTCTAGTAATGGCTTTTGACTGGCGAAGCTATTTTCTTGAAATGACTGGTGCCCTCCGTGAGAGCAATGCTTCTGTCGAACTGAGGCAAGAGTACCGAGTACTTCGTGCAGGTAGTTTTAATGTACTTAGGTACAGAGTACTGAGTATGTACTCGGAGACTTACCCTTGTCCCCCAAGTACATATTTGGGGTGATGTTGAAATCAATCCTACCATTTGCTGCTGCCGGGGTTTGGGGAAGGGAGGGGGATTTACACTGCATTGAGCCCCAGTGAGGATTTGAAGAAGGCTGGCTGTTTTAGGGGTTGTTTTAGAGGCAGAGCAAATGATGGAATTCATGAGGTTTAGGAGCATATTTCTGATGGTTTTCTTTATAGTCTGTTTACACGGAGTAATAGATGGGGTGGTGTGTAGTAAGAAAGTGCGAGGACGTGAGTTGTGCACCCAGTCACGTGCAACAACGCCAAGACCCCATCGCGTTATCGAAGCCCACGACGCGTCTTCCGCCGTTTTCCTGACGCTGTCTGTCTGTCTGTCGAACGTATCGCAGAGAACAGCCTCAACAATGGCGGCCCAGCAACGCCTGGCTGTCGCTGTGCCTACCACCGCCGCGCTCCATCACTCAATTAAACTGCGCCCGGGTGATGGGCATGTGCTCAAGGCGCTCAATCGCTTGCCCCGCCCCGCTTTGCTCGCCCTCATTCTCGACTGGCTTGACGAGAAGAACCAGCCTCTGTGTCGCCCATACCTTGCGGAAGATGTGGAGGAGGATGAGGATGATGAAGAGGTGGAATTTGCGCCAGCTGCTAGTGTGGAGGAGGTGATAGAGGAGTACCAGAGCTTGCAGCGGCGCAAAGGAGGAAGGAGAGAGGTGGTTGACAGGGTTGTCTACGGAGATTGGGTTTGTGCATTCTCATTGAAGCGGACGCCTGCTAGCTTGATGCTAACTACTGCCGCTCGTACTGTTAGAGACTCGGGTTAAATCTTTACCAAATGGCAACAATTGACCTTGGCTGTCAGTTCCCCCAATTCAAGCCCAAGCCTGACCTAGACTCTCTGGAATTTGGCCTAACTTTGAGCCAATAGACCTCCTCGCTCGCCCGGCATCCCAGAGGTGGTCGGCGTTCAAACTATGTCGCGTCTCTGGTGCAGATCTGGACGATGCAGAAAATGTCGAAGAACCGAGAAACATCGGTATTTACTCCTTTCCGCTACACACAACCGCTCTTGCAGAGCTGCGGCACTACTAACAGCATTCAAAGAACTCCCTCGGTTTCACGCTCCAACTTTCTTGCGTAACCTCCAGCGAGAAATCTCTCCTGTTGCGAAAGCGGTAAGCCAACTTAGCCGTTGCGGCACCTAAACACTGATAGCCCATCCCACTAACATGCTCCCTCCAGCACTATTACCTCACCCGGGTTGAGGGTTTACCATTGACGGTACTTCGCATCCGCCTCCAAGAGACACCTTACAATTCAAACCCTGTTCTCCTGGGTATTTCGCGTTTGCAACTAGCGGCAGATGATGGATCCACTCTTTTCATCGGCTTTCCAGATAGCACGCCGATGGTGTACGTAGCAATGACGTCAAGACAATTCGGGGAGGAAAGAAGTCTCCGAAAAATACTCCTTGACGTGAGGCCTTTTGCCCTACTTTTCTCAGGCGATGCAGTTATAACGCATGCTCACATGCCGGTGACATACAACAGGCAATCCCGAAGGCTATATCACGTCCCTACTCGCGTTACACTCTATCGCATACATCCATGTCGGCCCGCACATTACAAGCGCTCTTATTTCTGCGTGGGCCGGGACGCGGAGGTGCTGCTGGTGGAGGTTGGGGTATATTTATCGAAGGAAGTGTCGAAGGCAATCCCTTGGGGTTTCCGTCCTTCAAGTCGGCAAACGATGGGTGGCGCATAGAGCCCCATGAGGTAGAGGGCAATGCAGACGGCCGAACAAACAAACGACGGAAACTGATCTCCCAGGGGCGCTTTGGGGAATCCGGCATTGAGATGGACGGAAAGGGGATTGAGTTATTTGATATCAGAGTCGAAGATCCATTCTCTGGAGTCCCCGGCACCACTAGTTCCCTACCAATCAACATTGACGAAGATGAGTCAGATGTAAACCCCGAACGCCGGGAAGAACGGAACCGAGATAAACAATGGAGTTCCCTCTTTGGCTCGGATCACGACTCGGAATCTCGCCTGGATCTTCAGACCTGGCGACCAAATGTCAGGCTTACGTTTCAGGGCACACACGTTTTTGCGGGTGTGAGGAAGTTGGTAGACTCGGGGGCTGTGGATGGAGTTAGGATGCCGGGGTGGATGACGGGTGAGGTAGGGGTTTCTGGGGGGTTGGTGAGGGACGGGATTGTAAAAATAAAGGAGGGGAAGCTATAAGGAGGCTGGGAGATGTCATGACCCTTTGGGCCTTTTTTTAACCTTGTACATATATTAATGTTCTATGCTCTCTAAATGTCGCCGGGGGGGTTTTTTTTTGGAGGATGGCGGGGATGGCGTTTGCATGTCCGTTTTGCTGGTTAGAGGCTAGGAGTGCACGGATGGAGAAATGCACTCCTTATTCATTTTGTCGAGAATAACGGGATGAATGAGTCAAGTCTATTAGGGAGTGGAGAGGTGCGTTCTGTAGGATATTTTAGAAGGTTAAAAGAATATATATATATATATATATATGGTAGTTATGACGTCTAATTTCCCTCAGCAACGCCTAACCCAAACATTCCCACACTATTCTTCCAGGCAGCCTCGCAAATCTCCTCCACAGGAATCCCCTTGATCTCTGCAACAGCGTACGCGACCTGCAATATCGCACACGGTTCATTCCGCCCTTTAACCATACAACCCTTTACCCACTTCTCCTTCCTAACCGCCCTCGGCATGCTTGGTGCACTGCCCAGATACCCCGACCCTGCGTGACTGGGTCTAATCTCGCACCACGGCCCATCTGTCTCGATTTGGAGATGAGAGAGCGGGAGCTCGCGCACGACTTCGACGGACAAGGGTGTTTTGAGAGAACACCCATTGAGCCCAATATGGAGACCCAGCGCTACGAGGCGCTGCATTTCGGGGATCGTGCCTGTGAAGCTGTGCACGAGCCCGCCGCGGGGGAGGAGGGGGAGGTGTGGGGTAAGAAGTGCTTCGAAGTCTGCGGCTGCGGAGCGGGAGTGGAGGAATAGAGGTAGAGGGGGGTTTAGGGAGGTGGCGATTTGGAGTTGGGCGGTGAAGTATTTCTGCTGGGTCTCTTTGGGGGAGAAGTGGAGGCGGTCGTAGTCTAGGCCTAGTTCACCGAATGCGATGGTTTGGCCGGTGAGGGCTGTTTGTTGGGCGAGGTGGGCGAGGGCGATGAGGTAGGCGGTGGGGCCGGCGGGATGGCGGTCGATTTCTGGGGTTGAGCAGGGATGGACGCCTACGGTCCCGTAGCATGTCCCCGCTGTTCTGCCGTCAGTATATCCCCCGTAGCAGCTGTAGTAGGGTATGGATATGCCCACGAAACCTCACACAAACATCCACCACCTTCCGCGCTTCCTCTAGGTCACTGGCCGTAACCATCATCTTCACGCACCCCACCTCTCTTGCCCGCGCAACTACATCATCCAGGTCCTCTTCGTGCTGCTTTTTCTCGTAGTAGATGCCTTGGTACATTGGGGATGTGAGGTTGATCCCGACCTGATGATGCCAGGTGTGTGAGTGATTTAGATCTTAGGAGGTGGGGAGGGCGGGGACAAACGTCGGCGAAGCGGAGATTTTTGGGTGATGGGGGGTCGGGTGTGGAAGAGCTCATAGTGCGTAGTGGCTGTGGATATACTGGGGGAAATGGTGTTAGTGAGAATTCCGAGGACATTTGGGGGGGGGGTCCAGATAACTGTTATATCTTGCTAGTCTAGGTAGAGCGGACCGATAGATCGGCGTACCTTGCAACCGTCTTGATAGGGCGTTGCTCACCGAACTACATACATGCATAGAAGCAGACGGTTTTGTTGACGACGTCCATATGGATATGCAGTGTTTCGTCCCGTTTGGTTCGCTGGCCGCTTTTGCGCGAGGCTCGATATCAAAATTAACTATGCGGGATATAACAGAGTACCACTCTTCTCGTCGCAGGGGGCTTTGAATGTTGGGGGGAACATTACCCATGCACTGCTGCATCAGTTCAACCTTGAAGATATGAGCGATGGCCTTGAATTTTGCTGTTTTCGCGTAAAGCGAGAGTTTGTGGGAGGAAATGTTTTGGTGTTACGCTAATGGAGGGCTAATTGCTAACGACAAAAGGGGAAGGAAAGGGGATATCAAGGCCCTTAGGGAAAAGGGTGGATGGTGAATACGAAAAAGGTACACACTGCAGGTAGCACCACCGCGCATACTCTAGAAAACTCCTGACGATTGCCACAGCCGTGCGCGAATACGTCCAAACTGACCCAAAAAGGAGTGTAAGAAACAGGAGGGGAGGGTGTGTGGAAGGAAAGGACAAGAGAGGCTGCCATTACTGGAAGGAAACCTGCCAAAGGACGACAAAAAGACCTCGTTATATCTTGACCCCGTATACATGAACCCCGATTTCAGCGTAGGAAAATTCAAAATTCAAGGTCACAAAAGAAAAAAAAGGAAAATTCTATAGACCATCATGCAACAAAGTAAAACATGCTTCCCACCCCTTTGCTAAGTTTTCCCCCAGTATAATTCGTATATATTCCCATCTCGTCATTTGGTAGATCGTTTCCAAATTATCCCTAGTTATCATTATTTCCCTTCATAATCACTAGCCCACTCATGTCCACCCCAAGTTCCAACAACATTTCCTGACGAGTACACCGTGCCTGGCCCGCTGACGTACCCACCACCATTATCTTCATCATCATAGTACTCTCCTCCGCTGCTAGCATCGAAGCTGCTTCTTCCGCTAATCTCGCCCTCGCCGTCATCGGGCCCAGCGGTCCCGATGTTATCCCACTGGAGATGGGCAAGTGCTGGGTATTGTGCTAGTAACGCGGCAGGTAGCGGATATTGGTTGCTTGGGTCCATGCCAGAAACAGAAACATCCATCTGGGCCATATTTTGAGGGTGCATCCCTTGGCCTTGCTGTGACATCATCTGCTGTTCCTGGAAGGCACGCTGGCGCTCTACAGCTTCTTCGTCGAGCAGCGGCTTTATGCATATCCTCCCAGCTTCGCTCCGGAAATGTCTCCCGAGTGCGTCCGCCCTTGCGAAGCGTCGCCCACAGCCCCAGTTATTACCGCCTTTGAGTTCGCCTTTGCATACGAATTTCTTCTCCCCCGAGTGTAGACCTTCGTGCCTTTTTCGGTCGTGTTGTCGCGCGAACGCCTTCCCACAAACGGTGCAGACGAACGGCCGTTCGTCAGTATGAGTTCGGAGATGTGATCGGAGGTTGTAAGCTCTCGTAAATCTTTTTGGGCACAGACCGCACTGGAACGTCGCAGGGTGCTTCTGCACTCTTTTGGAGTCGGTTGCGCCAGATCCAGGTCGTTGCGGGTCGGCCAGATCGAGGATATAGTCACGATTTGGGACGGAGGACGTGGATGAGCGGCGGCTAACTTTAGGTGACGCCGAGCCACCGAGGGGCGATAGTGAACGTGTCGGACTAAGGTGGGGTGATCCTGCGCCAGGGCTTAGTGGGTGTGACCTTGAGGTTGGCGCAAAAGAATCCGATTTTGCTCGACTCCGCCCTTTCCGACCTGGGAATGGATTGTTAGCGATCTTGCGACATGCTCCCCCAATAATTAGAATGGACTTACCACGGTCCGGTGGGCTTAGTGCGTTGTCGTTCCCAGTTGGTTTGTGAGGTTCAAAATTCTGCTGCCGTGATGGCCCAGCAAACTCAATGTTGATCTCGGGTGGTGCCATTTGTCCTGTGTGTCCCACGTCTACAGATCCAGCATGTTGCATACCAGGAAATGGCTCTCGTCCCTGGTTATTGTACATCTCTTGTCCGGTCCTTTCACCAAAACGACGGTTGCCCGGATCTGGAGCTAACATGAAAGGCGGGCCACCCTGATTCGGGCCGGGTGCTTGACGCGGGGAAAGTCTGGGAGAGATATGTGGACTGTGACGCGGGCTGATCCGCTGCTGATTTTGTTGGTCGGAAAGCGAGAATCGTTCGATTCCTAGGGCGTCCTGATACGCAGCATCCGGCTGCGCAGCAATTGAAGGTGAATGTTGCTGATCTAGAGTATCGAAGGACTCGGCGTTGTTGAGAAATGGAGATGGCGCTACGGAAGAGACGTCTGAATGCTCAGAAGGGGTTCGGCGATGACCTTCGAAGGAGCGACCTTGAAACACGCTCCAATCGGCGATTTGACCTGTGTGAGGAAAAGCAGCACTCGCCGGATCGAGTGAGCTGTTATGGGACTGGTGTGAAGGGTGGAATTGTTGCTGATTTAGAGAGGGCGATTGACGTCCAGGTGAATGTTGGCGCTGGTCAGGCTGAAGGAGGTTCGGGGGTGTGGGGCTGTGCTGCTCGTGAGGAGATGACATAGAGCTCATGATATCCGCTGGATTTATAGATCCGCTCTGTTGCTGCGGGAACCCCTGTAGGGATTGTTCCAATAGTAAATCAGTGTCGAAGGCTTGATCTTGCGCTCCTGCGTCGTTCTGGTATAGTGGAAAGCCTTGTGGACCCGCGGGGCCGTTAGGGTCAAGATAGTTCGGCAGAGGGTAGGCGTTCTGCTGGTGGCCAAACTGGTCTAGAGGAGACTGGTGGTTTGAACCCAATCCTTCCTGTTTTGCTTGTTGACCGAACCCTTGAGTCTGTACAAACGTTTGGTCCGGCACACTCCCAGTATTGTATTGGAAGGACTGCGAGGTTGGTGCGAGATAAGGTGGGGCAATGTCGTAGAGAGTGGACTCGAGATTCGGAGAGTTCAGAGACTGGCTAAAGCTGGTGTTGGGGAAGCCCGATGGATCGAGTCCTAAGCCGTGGGAGCTAGAATCTAAGTGGCGACTATGCGGCGATTGGGAGGTGTTTAAATTGTGACTCCGGTGTCCACCAGATGGAGACCTCCCACGTTGTTGTTGATTATCCATCGCAAAGGATATACGCTCCTAGCGAATGAGATTAAGGACGTAGAGCAGACTCTGGCCCTGGGGGTGGCGGAGGCTGTTGACAGTCGGAAAAGAAGGCTGAGGACGCCAAAGGAAGCTGGTATACCGTTGGTATCGTAGTTACCAATTGAAAATGAGGTTAACCTCCAAACCCTAGGCTTGGCGAGTGAAAACCGTTGATGTGTGAATCTACCTTGAGCTGTGCCTGGGGCGCAGGCATTCGCCCTCGATATGTCTGTTGTCCTGGAAGTTGTGCTGCGGCAACCTTTGGGGCACGTACAATCGGCAAATTGGAGAGTCTTTAACCCAGATTTTTGCCTTCGAGACAACTAACTCGGCGCGCCAAACGCCCAGTATCCGCTGTTGGGGTCGGCCTGTTCCTGGACCGACGTCCGCAGCAGTATCGGGGGCTTAGCGGGTACCTGGAGGATCTTCTGCCCTCGGGCGGAACGGCGGGTACGGAAGAGATGAGTCTAACGTTGATATAATGGCGGAGGTTTCGTGAGCGCGATGCTGTTGAAACTTGAGGTTCAGCCCGATTCTGAAACGCAGACGAGAGAAAATCTAAGCCTTGTAGACGGTGGCTGGGTACCTGATGTTTTATAGAAGAATAAGTGCTGCACTGAAACCGAGTCCCAAGGAGAGATCCCAAATAGGGAACGTTTGCGGCACGGAGGCGAAAGAGGTGGGGAAAGGGCTAGTCTAGAGCGTAGAGGGGAGGGAGCGACGGGCAGAAAGAAAACAGATCGTCAAAACGGGCGTAGACAGCAGATATTAGAATAGTGCACAGTATATGATGATGAAAGCGGTGCGTTAGGGCGACAGCGCGATCCTAGAACTGGTGCTCCGTAGGTGTAGCTGGCGCTCGTCTCTTTGGTACCGGGGCGTGTAAACCTTGCCCGACTGGCGACTGGCAAATGATGGTTTGAGGCTGCAATTTGCGCCAGTGCTGATTTGGGCTTGCAGATGCCAGGCACAGCCGCCTTCTGGGTGACGAGATTATCTGGCGTGCAGGAACACCGCCCCAGGCTAGACGACGATGAGGCACCGATTCGTTCGAGATTGGAATCACCGCTGGGTGCGAGGATCATATGATCTCGGGACGCGGCTGACTGATCTTGACGCTTCACTCTTGACTTTTTTGACTGTAGACCCACTGTGCTCGCGGTGTGCTGGCCGGCCAAAGCAACCCCCAAGCAGGTGGGAAGGCGGTAGCGTCACTTGAAACGTGAAACAATCTCGAAGAGCGTTGGAGAGATTGCAGTGCCGTTGGGGCGATGAGGCAGCCGTTGAGGTAGGTGGTGATGGCCGATGGGCAGGGAGCCAATCCAGGATGGCAGAATGAGAAATCGCTTCATGCACAATCCCTATACCCAGGACAACTACGGAGCACTGCGTCCCCCACGGTGGAGAGAAGCTGCTTGCCCTGCTCTGCGTTTCTGTTGGCAGAGCTTACCAAAGAGGAATCCATCCAGGGGGAGGGGGGAGGGGGAGAGGGCAAGGCAGACTTGATTATACACGCCGTGGCCGGTGTCTGCCTTGTGCTGCGAGCTGCGAGCTGCGAGCTGCCACAGACGCAAACAGATCCATTCTATTCTATACTGCCATCTACCATCTATTCGCTCTGCTCCCTACTCTGTCCAGAGTGCTTGTATATTGCGTAGTATATAATATTCATGAGAATATATTTGATTTATTTATTGGTTTATTCGCCCTGGAATTAGAGTTGGGAGTTGCTCGTTGCTCGCCTGGCCCAAGCGAATTCCACGTGATGGACGTACAATATTGTACATGTACTTAAGCACATAGAAGTTAGTTACATGGATGTGTACTTACGAGTGCGTGTACATGTACATGGGGAATACATACTGTACAGAGTACTGTCGCAAGTAGTAGTTACAGTATCCACCGACACGAAGTACGCGAGACACAAGATACGAGTCTTGTCCTCTCTTTCCTCTCCATCGCCCACCACCCCATCGCCCATCGCCCTGCACCAAATGTAGGTACTTGTCGAGGCGGCCTGCTACCTTACCACACGCCTGCAGTCCCCGAGGAAAAAAAAGCTGCCTGTTTTATTTTTACGCTTGTCACTTCCTCTGACTCCGCCTCGCCAACTGCCTTCGCACCCTGAACACAGCCTCCATCTGCTCGTTTCGGCCCGGCGAACCAACAGCCCCAAGCGCAACCAGAGGAACATACACTCACCCACTCACTATACATCCAGGTGTCGACTTTTCGGAAGGTTCTCCGTCTCGACGCCGTTTTAGCTCAACGCGGCATCAGCGGTCTTCCTGGTCTTCCCACGCTCATGGCGTCTCCAACCCCACTCCACTACGTAGCTGGCGCGCTGTCTAATCCTCTCCTTGCAACTCCGTCCCCCGTACGTAGTCATACAGTATCCAGTAGCTATCCACATATCCCATACATAGCCCGTTGGTTGTCCTCTGAAAGTCAAATAAGCTCGTCTCAAAAGCGGCCACAATGCAAATGATCTTATTTGTATTCTGCACAGCAACGTACGACATACTCTGTCCAAGTTAGCTGTTTCAACGTTTCAATGTGCAGGAGAACAAGCCATCCTCCTCTGTACGGAGTAGCCAAGAGAGAGATAGAGAGAGAGAGAGAGAGGGAGAGAAGAAAGCGCAGCCAAACACAAATTCGCAGCTATTTTCAGCCCCAGTGATGCAATTTGCACTGTTTCAAATGCGCAATGTTCCAACCGTGCTGTCCGTATCGAATGGAATGATTGAATTGATGGGAAGATGGAAAAGATGGACAAAGTTCCCTTCCATCCCACCTCTAGCTCTCTTGACTCGTCTGACCAATTCTACGCTAGATGCGCCAAGTAGATTAAATAAATAGGAATTTCCCGATATGCGATACTCGACACTCCATACACGATACACGATACACGATGCTCGATACACCCTCACACACACTCATGTGCATGGGGGGTACCGAGTATATATCCTCCTTTTATATATTTTTATTCTTAGATAACCAGCAGGGAAGGAAAACTTGTTTCTATCCCATCCTATTCCAATTGGGGTTGGCCCTTTCCCCCCCCTCTTCTTCCGTTTGCAGCAAAGAGTCATTTCTGGAGGTGTGAACCCGACTAAATATAGCCGTGGATCTCGATTGTTTTCTTTATCCCGTGTACGGAGTATAGGAGTATGTATGGACAGATTATATACTGTGTATACATCAGCCTACAGAGTAGCCACACGCCCTGGAATTTCTAATAAAAGAAATATACATCATAGAACTGCTAAAGTACATCTATCTACATATACATACACTTGTGATAGAGGCCACCATCACCGGGGGATTCCCGCACAATGATGGGTTTGATGGCAGAGATCGCACTATCTCCCTTTCGGTTTTCAGAACCTGGCTAGAACCCTCTTCTGTGTGTCCCTCAATGCCCACTCGCTCCGGGACCTCTTGCTCCTTACCCGGTCAGCGTGAGCAAGCGTGAACCCCTTTGCCTCTATTGCAGGATTGTACCCAAGACCTGACTTCTCCGCTACCACGTCGCTCTCAACTTCTGCATTCTGCTTCCCGTCTGCCCGCTTGTACACTGTAACGACCGTCGCACCCCCCAAACCTAAGTTGTGCTGTAGTGCAGCTCTTGCACCATTGACAAGACGGTTGTTCGCCCATCCGCGGAGTTGCCAGACGAGTTCTGCGCATTGCGCAATTCCGGTCGCGCCGATCGGGTGACCTTTGGAGATCAGGCCACCAGAGGGATTGATAACGACCTTGCCACCGTAGGTGATGTCGCCACGGCGTACCATCTCGTGGGCCTTCCCAGACTCCGAAAGGCCAAGTGCATCGATGACGATCATCTCATTGGTGGAGAAGCAGTCGTGTAGCTCACAGACCTTGATATCCTTAGGGTCGACGCCCGCCTCGTCCATTGCGGCTTTTGCAGCAGTTTTAGTCATACCGAAACCAACCAAGTCAATAGAAGACTTCGAAAATAGGTCCGGTGAGTCTGTAACTAGACACTGGCCGGCGATAAGGATAGCCTGGTCTTTCAGGTGGGGTCTGGCGTCGAGGAAGCCTTGTGAGACTAGCACGGTAGCTGCCCCTCCGTCGCTGGTGGGGCAGCACTGGAGCTTTGTGCAGGGCTCGTAGATCATGGGTGAATCCATGATTTGTTCCAGAGTGTAGGCGTCTTGGAATTGAGAGTAGGGGTTCTTGGTCGAGTGTATGTGGTTGACGCGGGCGATTTCAGCAAAGTCCTCAAGTGTGGCGCCAAACCTGTATGTGAGAGATTAGTATCGAGGATTGAAAGGAGATACCCTACACACTTCTCCATATATTCTTTTCCAGCATTTCCGAACGCCTGTGCCGCACCGGGTGCATTGGTAACTCCTCTGGTCTTAGCCATCATCTCGAACGTCGTCAGTATCGGAATCGTTCGATCATTGTAGACACTAGATAAGCTCCCGGAGGCCATTTTCTCAAATCCCACAACTAGCACACATTCCGCTGCGCCGTGGCTGATCATAGTCCTTGCCATCGCCAAACCCGTAGCTCCTGTTGCGCAGTTATTATTGACATTGTAAATGGGGATACCGGTCATGCCGAATTGGTAGAAGACACGTTGACCACATGTGCTATCACCATAGATATAGCAAGCTATTCCGTGGTCCACATCGTCGTAATTGATCTGAGCATCCAACATCGCTTTGATCCCCGCCTCCCAGCCTAATTCTGGGTAGTCTACTTTTCCACGAGGCTTGATAAACTTGGTCATGCCCACACCCAGGACGTAAGTTGGAACTACTGGCTTCTTCCCCATAATGCCAATAGTACCCGGAAGTCCCACTGAGTTCGCTCCACTTTCGTTTGTTCAGCTCGACATCCGACACGAACGCTGGACAGTAGAGGCACGGAATGCGACTGGGGGGGAAGGTTTAGAGTGGAATATAATTAGTCATTCTGGTGTGGGCGGCCGGGAAAGGGCCCGACGGACTAGTGTAGAGGGCATTCTGTGGCTGCCCATAGAATGTATCGCGAAGTCGGTTCTGAAGCAGCGATGACGGACCTCGGTTCGCGTGTAGGCATTGTCACCGCCGTCGACTTTGGCCACGGGTCACCTCGCAATCTAAAGTCCTGCACCCGGACGCTTGATGAACTGGCAGGGAGCAAGTCTACTTGGTATAGCTGATTGATGATCCTCTACAAGCGTGAAAAAGAAACTACTCCATATGCAAAGAGGTTGTGTATTGCCCAAGCCCCATCTAGCTCACCGACACCACTTAGCTACTTTGCACTACTCAGGTGGAAGCCATTTGTGCTAGAACCACGCGTACGACCGGAGAAGCGGAGACAAGCCTCCCTACTCGGCCCCAGAAATAGTCGCTGGTTCGTCGGGATTCTTTGGCTGCTCTGGAGCTGGCTCTGCCTCTACCGGCGCTTCCACACCATTATTCTCTCCAGAGGTGACTTTCTTGCCGGTCTTCGCAATGGTCCTCAGGACCGTATTGTAGTCGAGGCTTTCCGTGTAGACATCGGCGGTTTGATTTTCGAGAGAGACTTCGTATTTGCTGACACCTGCCATATCTCGAATTAGTTACATACATGCGAATTCAGGTTATCGAGGGGGGATGTGGTTGCGGGGTGTATGTGACCTGCAATAGGACAAAGACGACTGAGACGAGGGAGGCCGACGAACCAACAAGTTTCCCAAGGACCCGGTCGATAGCCCCAGAGCAGCCGCCACAGGCCATGACAATGCCGAATTTGTAGTGATTAGCCCGATCACTATCCATTTCGATTGTGTTTAAGGGTGTATCAGGGCGACAGTTGAATTATAAAGAGCTTTAGGATATGCGAGCGGAGAGTTTGAGTTATCGAAACGATGCAGGATCCAACTGCGATTCGGAGGTAGTGCGGATACTTTAAATGTCGTGGAGTGGATAATAAGTTGGTTCTTTGAAACAGCATGGAGCACGGAATGCAACCACCCACTACGGAGTGGATTGGTCAGAACTACCTCACCTCGCAACTAGTGTCAGTGCGTAGGATGTGGGTTGGCGGCATTTCTCGGCACGCTCTCCGGCGAAGAGGGGTCTGGGAGGAAAGTGATGAAGACGCTCCTCTCCGCCTGGCTACGCTGTGTTTGGAACGACCAGGATGGTACATGGTAGGTATATCTACATACATACAAACACCAAGACGATGTTGGCCGGTTCTCGATTTGGAGCAAGAGGCTAAATGCGGATATATAGTTGGAGGCTTGGTAGACGTCTAAAAATAACGACCCAGCAGATGCCTCTATGACTCCGCCTCTGGCTCCGTTCGGTGGAGATGGCTTTGTCGAGTCACGACGCGAAATATTCAAGGACGGTGTCCTAGGCTCTGCATGTGGGCCGGCAAGATCTATAGTGACCCCCGCATACCCCACGGTCGCAGGCCCACGATGTTAGGGATAGAGGATGGTTTGGGGAGGGCGGGGGAATGGGCGCGCAGACCTTGTTCCGCGAGGGGGTTGAGGATTGACCGTGGTCTCGGGCTTGAAGGAATGTGTCAAAGTTATGGATCCCTCATCCGGCGGATACCGATATTTACTCGGCGATGTATTGAAGTATGATTAGTTATGTTGTCTGCAGATTAGACATCATGTTGCGGGCGATTTACGGCGTTTCCGGGCTGGTACTACGTGTAGGAATTCTCCCCTGGAAGGCATTATCGGTCGTATATGTACGCAAACTTTGGCCATCGTATTCGCTGTAAATACTGGTGTCTTTACTAATACTCCGTTCTTGCAATTGTTGATTTTATCGTGGAATGTCGAACGTATTACTTAAGCAACCCATGGCCTGCTCACATGACTTGGACTCTCAGCTTCAACGCTGGTTAACCTCGTACGCCTACCACGCCCCAACCTCCGACCTCCGCCATAGCTATTTCAAATGCAGCGTGTGGCCGCTCAAGTCTTCCGCACCGCTCGTTGTACCCCAGTTCGCAAACTTCTCGCCAACAGAGCTTCGTTATCTGCCTCCAGCTATGTTCTAGGCGTTCGAGCCGTCTCGTCGTCTTTTAAGAGAGAAAATGGTGGATCACCAGCACAGAGTCCTTCCATGTACTTTCGTAACTTCTCAATAGCATTGGTGTCTACTCTCGTTGCTACTGGGGCGTGGTATGCGTATAGGAATAATTCTCCATCGGCAAGCGGACTCCCGAGCAGTGCATACCAAGGAAACGATTTTGGTGCCATACAGCAGACGAGAGGGCTCACATCCCAAAGTATCTACTCCAGTACCCCACAACCGCCATCCTCCGACGTCAGCGAAGGAGAGGCTTCAACATCAACTCGACGAGCTGTCGTGGTAGACAACGATCAGGTCTATACTGGATCTATCGTCGGGGACGGTCCGCTCCAGAAAGATACCGACGACTCTGGACGCAAACTGTTGGAGATGCTAACGCCAGAGCAGGTAACGCAGAAGCTGCGGAGAAATGAGGAGTCTTATCTTGTTGGACGCGGGAAGGGAGTAGTACGATACGACGTCGTCCAGATCCCTAGCAATGATCCAATCGAAGATGACCATGCAGAGAAGATTGTGGAAGTGCCTCAGAACGTCACTGCTTCTAGCGATGGAACCTCGACCACAGACTGGATGTTCTGGGGTGTTTTCGATGGACATAGGTGGGGATATACCAAGGATTGAATTTCAATAAAGAGCAGTTGGTGTCTGAAGCTAATATCTGCCTTCTTAGTGGCTGGACTACCTCTGCAAAGCTCCGTCAGGTCCTTATTGGATTTGTCGCCCGTGAGCTTAACGCAACGTATAAGAATGCCCTTGCAGATCCATCTCTTTCATTCCCGAGCCCCGAGTCTATCGACGCGGCAATAAAGAAAGGATTCGTTCGGCTAGATAACGAAATCGTTCACGAAAGCGTTGAAAAAGTCATGAAAGCGAATTCAAAACGAGTGGCTGCGGAACTCCTGGCGCCTGCACTCTCTGGTTCCTGCGCTCTCCTGTCATTTTATGATAGCAACTCAAAACTCCTTAGGGTAGCTTGCACAGGCGACTCGAGGGCTGTGCTGGGTCGGAGAGGCGCGAGCGGGAAATGGGTTGCCACACCTTTGTCTGTCGACCAGACGGGTTCAAACCAGGACGAAGCGAGTAGGCTTCGAAACGAACACCCTGGCGAAGAGAGCGTAGTGAGAAATGGACGGATACTGGGTGGGTTAGAGCCTACACGAGCCTTTGGTGATGCCTTTTACAAATGGACTCGTGAGACTCAAGAAAGGATTAAGAGGTCTTACTTTGGCCGTACGCCTTCACAACTTCTTCGAACGCCGCCTTATGTGACTGCGGAACCTGTCGTCACAACCACGAGAGTTGAGCCCGAGAAGGGGGATTTTGTGGTCATGGCAACGGATGGGTTGTGGGAGATGTTAACCAATGAGGAAGTTGTGGGCCTGGTTGGCCAATGGCTTGAAGCGCAAGCGGAGAGCCAGAGTAGCGGGAACAAGGGCAGTTCTTGGCTTAAATCTTGGTTCAGTACCCAGAAGGGTCTCCCAGTTGAGAGGATGCCGGGGAATCAAGGTGCTGTGGATGCGAGTGGCCAGAGGGCTCCCTTGAGGCAACTGCAGTGGGGGGTTAATTCGAAGGAGAATGAGAGATTTGTTACTGAGGACAGAAATGTTGCGACACATCTCGTACGAAATGCTCTGGGTGGGAGGGATAAAGATATGCTGTGTGCGCTTTTGACGTTACCGAGTCCCTATTCGAGACGGTATAGGTATGCCCCAGCCTCCTGCCCTCTGTCGCACTACTGCGGAGCGAGTACTGATGGTGTTGTGGACAGGGATGACCTTACAGTCGAAGTGATTTTCTTCGGCGAAGGCGACAGGAGTGGGAGTGTTGTCTTGAACGAAGAGGCTAGCGCTCCACACGGGGATGTGAAGGCCAAACTATGATGAGGGATTCCTACGGCGAACATGAGGGCTAGGACCCACGCGTCGTTCCTTCCCACAACCTGTACATATAGAATCTGTGCCACATTTCTTCCTTCTGGGGCAACCCGTTGTGTGTATTGGGAGTCGGCGCTTTCTCCGCCCCAAGTGTGTACGGCTAGTTACTTGGTTCCAATCGCGATGAATGATTAATAGCCTTGGGATTCCTAAAGCTTTGACATGCGAAAGTTTTGGCGTGGGTGTTCTGCATCTGAACTGCCTCCTTGTTGCGGAGTACGGGGTATCTATGCAAATAAAATATGCTCTGGATGGAGTACTCTTTGTGTGTGTACAAGTCCATTCAGAGTAGTATGCACACACACATGCGTTGTGCCAATACGAATGTGGCTGTGCTCTTGTCGATCGCTTTCGGTCGAACTATTCCGTGACCTCCGTACAATCCGCCGTGTCGATCTGCGATCAAGACTTTGTCCATCTCCCCCCATCGGTCGGTTCAGGAGGGCAACGGCCCTGCTGCAGCGACATCTTACATCTTGCTTGGCTAATTCTGACCACAAAGTTGCCCCTGGTCGGGTAACGCCGTGTTCCAATGGCTCGACTGCTCGATCTGGATCTGCGTTGCGCAGAATTAGGGGGAACGTTGCATACGGCACCTGGCAAAGAGATACGGAGTACAGAGTACAAAGACTCTGTAGAAATGGGCCTGTGAGTTACAGCTACGGAGCACCAGTGGGACGGGGGGAATCCATGGCGGCAGTGATTCGAGGTGTCCAGCCGTGTGGCGTTTTACCCAGCGGGCGCTTCTCTGCGACTACATAATCTACGGCGCAGGAGCACCGAGTACGTCCACCCGTGAGAGGGCCGAACCAAAGCTTAGCCAGCTCCAGCAATGAGCATTGGCTTTGGTCTCTGCGACTTCGTCGCCATTCCGGCTTACGCCTGGAAGGTCTATAAGGCTTGCAAAAGCTCATCCGAGGAGTTTAACAACCTCGCGGCGGAGGTCGCGTCCCTGCACATTGTCCTCAAGGAGACCCAAGAGTATGTGGCCGAATGGGGTGAAAACTTTGGTCCCAATCGAGAGGCGCAGCTTGCAACCTTGGGGAAGGGGTGCTACGAAGTTCTCCAGGACTTGGACAGACTCCTTCAGAGATATGAGAGCCTTGGGACACAGACACAAAGGACTTGGGATAGGATGAAATGGGGAGCAGAGGACGTAGCAACAGCAAAGCAGCGTCTATCAACGAGTGCTACTCTGATTACAGCCTTCAACATGAGCCTTGTTAAGTATGTCGCTGGCAGTCTTGCTAGCAAATTCGGACAATGTGCTAATGCAATTCTCAAATGTTTAGCTCCTCCCAGGCGAGGATCGAGGCAAAGCTCGACAAGCTCGTTGCAGAATTACACGCCGGCAAACGCAACAGCTCGGTGATTTCTTCTCGCACTATTGAGTCCCTATCCAAGAGCGACTACGAAGCTTGGCGACAATTACGGAGGGAACTTCAGGATATGGGGATATCGGTGGCAGTCTTGAATGAGCATCGTCAGTTCATCACCGATTGGCTCAAGAAGGCGATTGACAGCCGTGTTTTGGAAGAAAAACCTCCTCAAGAGCTGGTAAATGGAACTCTCGGGGACTCCCCTAGCGTGATGGTGGAACAGAAAGTACGGCCGTGGGTGCCGTTGCCAGGATTCCTTGACAAAGGATTGACTTCCTCGACAATATTACCTGTGGGGGATATAGCTAGGCCTCTTGACAAGGAACCAACGCCTCCTAAATTCGCACCGGTGGAAGAGATTGCTCGGCCCCTCGACTGGAAGCCGACTCCCTCAACACTCGCACCCACAGAAGAGAAAGATAGGCTCCCGTTTGGCGAGAAGATCATGGACAGAGCCGTTGAGCCGCTAGGCCATTTTCAGTTGCCCAGTCCGAACAGGATAATCAATAGACATGCGCTTCATACGCGGGTTAGCTCTCTGATGTCTAAGCTATCGCCATTTGATATACAGCCGCGCAGAGATAAAGAAAGAGCGAGAAATGGGGTGATCGAAAAACAGCTCGAGAGAGAGCGCATAACGCAGAGGAATGAGATCAAGCTCCTCCTGCTGGGTATTCCCCCACCTTCTCCGCAGCTGAGTTCCGTAGGTTCTAATACTAGCCTAGATGACAACGAGCCGGGAAATTCGACGCTACTCAAGCAACTGAGACTCCAGTATACAGGCGGTTATACAGCAGAAGAACAAGAGTCGTTCAAGTCGGTCATATTCTCCAATATTTTGCAAAGCATGAAAGCCATCTTAAAGGAGGTTGAGCAAACAGGTATATCCCTAGACGGCACAAACTTGGAGCCCTACTCGCGAGCCATTCAACTCCTGCAGCCACGTGGAACCTACAATGAAAGGCCCCTACCCGTTGCCAGAACTGCCATCGGAAAGCTATGGGGAGATCCGAAACTGCGGCAGGTTCTCAGACGGTCGGAAGAATATAGGTACAATAGAGCGGCTCGGTAGTATGTCTCCGTGAAAGAGTATGCTGTATAAAGAGACCTTGTTTTCTAACTTGAGTGCAATAATAGCTACTTTAACTCTATCGACCGAATCATAACGCCAACATACTCCCCTACCGACAAAGATATCCTCTACGCCCGCGTTAAGACGACCGGCATCACGGAACAGAGGTTCGATATGGGCACTACAACCTACCGGATATTTGACGCCGTCTACCCGGATAAGCGCCAGCTGATACAATACTTTGAGAAAGTCACTGCCATTATTTTCTCAGTGGATTTAGCGGAATCCGATCGAGTGGTTGACCAGGCCACAAACACCTGCTTGCTACAGGAGGATATATCGCAGTTTGACGCCATATGCAATTCTCGCTGTTTCAGCAGGACTCCAGTTATCCTCTACCTCAACAATGCCGACTGCTTCTACGACAAACTTAATGTCCTTCCTTTATCATCCCATTTTCTAGATTACCAAGGTACGTGTGTAGTTATAAACTATCCATGTTATGAATATCAAACCTCTCCAGCCGTAGCTCACTATATACATCACTTACTCAGGGGGCTCCGATAACCTCACTGCACTCGATTACATTCGCGACCTCTTTCAGCGACTTAACCGGACCCCAAGCAGGGATGTGTGGGTGCATTTGATGTCCTCCATGGACACATCACAACTGAATTGCATGGAGAAGAGTGTCAATAACATTATCTTACAGATGAATGTGGATAGTATACTCCGTTGAAAATGAGGGGGAAGAGTTGGGAAGCACTAAAGTTTAGGATTCGGTCGGGTTGTGGTTAATGGAGTTTTATTCACCCTAGACTCACACTTTCTCCCTCTCTTTTCCTCTCTCTTCCCTCCTCTCTCCCTCTTTCACTCTCCCCCCCTCTCTCTCACCCTCTGTGCCTCCCTGTGTATTAGTGATTTGTAGGTATTCCTCAGCTGATGCGACGTGCCACCACCGGCAGACTGGTGTGTTATACCGTCTATGTCGTTAACCCAGGCTGGCTGGCAAGCAAAGTTGCTAGTGGGAGCTGAGCTAACTTGCTTACTCACTCACTCACACACACACACACACTCTCTCTCTCTCTCTCTGTCTGTCCCGGGCGCTAAGCCAGGCCAAGAAGGAAAAATTGACTGCCCCCCACTGCCCCCCCACTGCCCCACTTCAATTCCCTACTTTTGGGATAGCATCTCGGGAGGCATGAGGGTTAATTACAAACACACTCCCAATCAAAGTCAACTCCTGTGCATTGTCGCTTGCAACGTGCAATGAATGAAATGAATGAATCATTTTACTCTCTCTAGTGATGGGGCGCGGCAAAGTAGACAAGAATACGCGCAATGCATGCATTTCATTCGTTCATTCATTCGTTTCATGCAATTGTTCATGCGATCACTCCATATACCCAACGCCTTTCCTTCCCTTTCCCTTTCCGCAGGAATGGGGTTTAGTTCCTTTTTAATCTTATTAATATCCCAATATCCGCAATATCGGGGGTTTATTAAAATCCCCTTTCATTTATTTTTATTTTTATTTTATTTCCCCCCCCCCCATTAGGTTTAGCCAGGTAGGCAAACTGGAAATCTGCCTCGGGGGAGAATCTTTCTTTTTCCTTTTTTTTTTTTTTTTTTCCTTTATTTATTTTTCTTATCTTTGGGAGCGGGGATAGGGTAAGTTTTGCCTAGCGTTGGTTTTCCCCGTTTTTTTTTGTTTTGCCCTGCAGGGAAAATCATGACGTGCTTTTTTCTTTTTTTCGCGTCTCATCTCTCATTTCCGGGCGCTTCTGCGCCTCGAAACAGTTATATTTTCTCCTTTTGGGGAGGGGGCGCAGTGGGTGGGTGTGTAGGCAAGGCTGAAAGAAAAAAGAGGAAAAGGGGGAGCAAGGAGAGGCAGCAGGAGGGCGAGGACGGTGTTGGTGGGATTTTGTCGACTGGGGGCATTTGACGTTTTGGGTTCAGCCGGCGGCGCGGATTTCTTTTTGGTTGTTTTTCTTTTTCACTATTTTTTGTTCTTTTGGATATGCGCGTCAGCTTCCATCTTCCCGTTTTCATGCGGGGGAAATGAAGCGACACAAGACTGCGGACGGGAACGGGGAAACGGGGAGCGGGAACGGGAATGGGGGGATGACGGGGAACAACAACGACGGGGGGCAACGACGGGGAACGGGATGCGCTTTTGTTTCTGCGCCCTGTACTTTTTTTAAAAACGTGTGTGACACGTGTATCTCTGGTGTCTAACATCTAATATCCGGTGTCTGGTGCGGGGCTGAATGAAGGTTTCCAGACATGTCTCGCCTCCAGCCCCGCAAAATGCAAGATGCAAAATTGAAAGAAAAAAAAAAAAAAACATACAACAGAGGGGATTCCCAGCTCGTCACCGACGCCAGTACTGATCCTCCGATCTGTAGCTTATGTAAGGCAGAGCGGACGGGATGCCCAGTTCTCTACAGTCTGTGGTCGTATGTACCAGCTATACACTCGTTGGTGCGCTATGTTGTGCAATTGGGCGACTGGTGGTCCGAGTTGCGTTTGGGCGTGTTTCTGTTAGAAGGTGCAGAGCGAGGTGCAGAAGCCGACGGCCAATGGCGATGATACAAAGGCCTCCGACCCCACAATGCGCTGTATGATTCCGCGTCCTTGCATTCAGGCAGTCGAGCGTCAAGCCGTCGAATCAAGATAGAATGCACAAATCCCCTCAACGCATTTCACCCTCTGGACGCTCTCCCGGGCGCTCTCACGACCCCTTATTTGTGCAGTCTTGCAGTCTTGCAATCCGAGCACCTTGACTGGCCACACACAGGCACGACCAACATTTCGTATGGAAGGGTATCTATCGCCCTCAGTCGATGACCCCGTGGAGGAAGCAATGAGTTTCACCGGTGCGGGTTCTGAAACAACTGGAAATACTCTTGATATATTGCAGCATACTATGTTCTCTCTAGCCTAGCGGCGAGAATGATATGACAAGCTGATAGCGGAGCATGAAGGGTCGTTCCCTGACCCTTCTCTCACCCTAGATTTTGTCACACCCGAGAAGCTGCCCTATCTGGTGGACTGACTAATCTCTGGTAGGCCGCGGTCGTCAAGGAAGGCCTCAAATGAGTGTTTTGTGTGATTCAGTCACCTTCAGATCCTGACCCGTCTCTAACTCCGAGTTACACGTCAAATTCCTTCCGCAAGACTGGCAGCAGGTCAAACAACAACCACACCAAGCAAGTAAGGTCAAACGACAAGCCGAGCTAATATATTGACGTTAAGATGATCTAGAGCACAGAGAGGATGCGCAGAAGCCCACCGTAGCGATACGGAAAGGGCAATCGATAAATCCTGTCAAAGTATTTTGCTTCAAGATACATTGGGCGCTGTATGGAGTTTGGCAGGGCCCTGTGGGCAATGGGGAGCAAATAGTCTTCAAATACCCTGCATTCAGGGGCAGCGCTGTTAATTTCTAGCTGGCCGAACCGCCGAAAGAAGATCCCCGGAATTACGTATAGCTCACAGTATGCGAGGCTATCCCCTTCAGTACGCCTCAAAGGCAATGTCCTCTCAAGGTACAAAACTTACTTCATACCCACACAATGCCGAGTTCCCTTTGGGAATGATACAAGGTGCTTATCGAGTATTTTCACGGACTCGGGCCCAAGCCAACTCGAGGAATTGAATTTTCCTGGGTCCGGAAAAACAGCTTCATTCCGATAAACGCTGCACCGGACTGCTAGGTCGCTCGTGGATAATCGGCCAATAATTCCATATGATAGCCTTTTAGGCGGTCAGATGTTGCCGTATCCGAACCATGGGTCTTACGGCAGTCTTGGCCCCTGTTCGCAGCGCCGCATCAGTGCCATCGGCCAGGGGGTACGATGATGTTGTCTTCGAGTAGCTAGTGACGAACTGTCGATGGGGGTGGGCGAAGCCTAGGAATAGAAGATAGGTAGCTATACACGGACTTGAATTGAGCGCCATCCTTCAGATAGCCAGCGATAGTAGTCTACTAATTATTATTGCAATATGGCGTGTAGAATACATGAATTAATTGTAGATTACATTGTGTGTGGTCTCGCGATGGCGGAGTATTTTTAGCCTAATGCGAGCCAAGGGGCGACCGCAGGGTTAGCCCTAGGTGGGGATTGTGGCCCCTCTATCCAATAACGGTTATTGAGCAATAAGCTAAAATAATAGGTAAGGTTGTCTACCGGAAAGGCTTATCCGAAAGAGAACAATCATCCTCCTCCCGATTACCATCATCTCGGATTTCATATCCCTTAGCTTCGAGAAATGCCTTCCCACTCATCTCCCCGTGCCACTCGTTCTCATCATGATATGGCAGTGGCCGCTGCTCCTTGAGCCACTTCTCCTTGAGGCGGGCGACGCGCCGGTGTCCCGGGTACCACGATATAGTGCCCCAGGTAGCGTCGAGCGCTTGCTGGTCCTGTTCTTGCGTAGCTTCAGGGCTCTGGTAGTCGGTTGAATTGAATGGAGGAAAATCTGGAAACCGCATTTTCATGGCGGACAGGTCTTCTTCCATTTCGGAAGCCTCCAGGACCTCTAGGTCCTCTGGAAGAAGAGGGCCTAGTGATCCACCCTCTTCAGCTATGGTGTCCGATTGCGATCCGTGATTCCGCCTCGACCTCTTGGTTGGCTTCGGCTTGTCAATATCTGTCCACAAAGTTTCCACCTCGTTGCTATCGCCGGCTTGGAGACGGGTAATATATCGTTTTGGACCCTGCTGCATGAAAACTGAGAGGGCTGGAAAGATGGCCCAGGCGAATCTTGCGAAAAGAAACTGTGGCGTCGCCCCTCCGATAGGAAGTAGCTGCTGATTGTGATGGGCGGGGCCGATATCAACAGTGGGTTCTAAAAAATGGACTACGAAGCCGATTGTAGGTCCTTTAGGCACAATAACGAAAACTCGCAAGTCGAACTC